>OZ020268.1:78096749-78124249 GCA_963971225.1 Melieria omissa | reverse complement strand
AAATATCCACGATATTTAAGATATCGCTCTGCAAAATCCATAACGCCGTAAATTGGACGCCAAAACCAGAAACTCGAGGCCGAAAAAAGAAAACGAGCGAAAAAATTGATAGGCGAATTATAAAAGCGACAAAAGACGACCCATGCAAGTCCTCAAAAGTAATTGGACTTGAATGTGGTGCAGAAGTTAGCAGCTCTACCATTCGCAGAAGGCTACGGGAGACCAATTTATACGGCCGGGTGGTGCGCAAGGTGCTGATGTTGCGGCCAAAAATTTTTAAAAGAACAACTTCAGTTTGCCAGAAAGCACGTAGCTCTCAGAAACCAATCGAAGTGGCGCAGCGTACTTTTTAGTGATAAAACAAAGGTAAACCTAGTTGGATCGGATGGCAAGAAGTATGTTCGCCACCCTGTCACCCGTGCGTATGACACCAAATACACGCAGAAGACTGTCAAGAATGAAGGTGGAAGCATTATGTTATGGGACTGCTTTGGATGGCACGGTGTGGGGCCCATACATCTCATAAAAGGCAACCTGGAGAGCCAAAAATACATTGACATACTGTCCACTGAAATGCTTCCCTATGCACAACAAGTTATGGGCCCTGGAGTCATTTTCCAACAGGATAATGACCCCAAACACACATCTCGCTTGGCCAAAGATTGGTTTGCAGCGCAAAATGTTATTCTTATGGAATGGCCCGCGCAAAGTCCTCACCTAAACCCAATTGAACATTAATTGGCGGACTTAAAACGCGCCATTGGTACTAAAAGATTTAACAATACGGACGAATTATGGGCTGCAGCACAAATTTCATGGAATGCAATCCTTGTACAACGATGTCGAGACCTTATTGACTCCATGAATAGGCGGTGCATTGCAGCGGAGTCCAGCAAGGGCTACAACACAAAATATTAAAAATAAGAATGGATTTGGTCTGTTAAATAGCAAAAATAAAAAAAAAATAGTAACATTTAACTTGTTCTTATTATTTTGAACAACTGGTTTTCTATGTTTTTGTTAATTACATTCTTTTCTTGGGCTGTAAATAATCTTGAAAATAAAACCATGCTTAGCCACTGTTAACAAACCTATAAGTAAAATGGTCTGCAAATTTGTATGGTTATTTTTTAATTGGGTTAATTTTTGTGCGAAGTTTAAATGCATACATATTCCTGTTTTTATTATTTTGCTCACCACTGTATATGCACTTTATTATACATCGGTTGCAAAGTAATAAGTTATGTTTAAGTGTCATTTTTGGATAAAACAAAATGCTATGAAACTGAAGTTAAATGTCAAATGAAAAACTTTTAAGTTAACTCTTCAATTCCCAGTGTCACCTGTAGGTGACAGATGCTTAATATTTGTTTTCCTACCACATAGGTTTTTATTTTAAAATTCTAACACTTGTATAGCAAAGTCAATTAGTAGTACTTGTTTATTTAATTTTCCTACCAACACTAGCGATACGTCATTTGTAAAATTTATTCATTTGTTTCACGCGTAATTAAAGCAGTGCGAGTTTGTGTGGTTTCTTTCAATATAAAAATGAGGGTAGTTTAAACATTTTTTATGTATTTTTTTGTCTTATCCAAACGTATCTAAGCTCCTTTATTTAAAAAGAAAATTTTCTTTTTCACTATTTTGGACATGGGAATTGAAGGGTTAAACAAAATGTGATTAAATTCAAGATAAAAAATCTTGAAACTACCCAAATGTGATTAAAATGTGTCCATTTTTATGATAAATATATTATAAACAAGTATTTATGCAATTCGGGAAAATTGTTTTATTAAAAAATGTGTTATATGAATCCCGGGATTAAATCCCGGGATCCCGTGATTTGACTTTTCAATCCCGAAAATCCCGGGATCGCAAAATGGCAAAAAATTGCGATCCCTAGTACTCAGTGCAATGCCTACTTTACAAAATGTAGAGAACTACTTAAGGCCGTATTGACCCATTTTTGAGATAACCAAGGTTGACCAATCAAAAAGATCGCGCATAGATTCAGATGGGTTAATACTGGCAGCAAGGTAGATCACGGGCAATGTCAATTGGGTCCTTAGCGAGGCCAGTTGGAGTTTTATTTAGGAACAGCGCAGGACAGGAACAGGAACGGCGGTTTGGTTGTTCAAACTCCCCAACAACTGTTTGTTACAAACATTTGGAGTGGCAAATATGGTTTTAAATGGTATTGGTATTGGTATTGGTATTGGTATTGGTATTGGTATTGGTATTGGTATTAGTATTGGTATTGGTATTGGTATTGGTATTGGTATTGGTATTGGTATTGGTATTGGTATTGGTATTGGTATTGGCATTGGTATTGGTATTGGTATTGGTATTGGTATTGGTATTGGTATTGGTATTGGTATTGGTATTGGTATTGGTATTGGTATTGGTATTGGTATTGGTGTTGAACTAAAATGTTGTGAACGGAATCAACCCCGAACTGGAATTGTGTATGTGCCACAGTTTAAAAGTTTATATAAAATAATGTCCTATTAGAATGTAAGGATCGGTATGATCGTTTAAGTATAACAGCTTTTTTATGCTTGTTGATTAGTTATAAACTAAAAAGTTTAGTACAGCAGATGCAGAGGAGTGACGTATTTTATTGTTGTATTTCTGATTCACATTTTTGTTATATTTTTTTTGTTATCATATTTGACCAAAACAATATGAAATGAGTCACTCGCCGTTAAAACTTCATGCACAAAAGTTGAGATTGAAGTCTTTAATTAAAGTCGAAAGAATTTTTAGTTTATTTTTATTCTCTTACTATGTTGTTTATACTAAGTGTGTATATTCCACAGCAAAATCAGTGCGGACTCTTTGTGTAGAACATTTTCAAAACCTTAGTGCACATGCACCAAAACAGGATCGTAAAGCTGCTTCACACAAAATTGCATTGGCCCACATAGCCGTCTCGACAAAAAGACCCGCCTGCATAATTCAACACGCGTTGCATAACTTAAAACAAAAACTAAAAACCATCTGCTTCAACTTGCCTGCGCGCAACAATGTCGACAATTTGGAAAAGTGCCTAAAGTTTTCGCCATAAAGCACTTTGCGGTGTTCCTTCCGCCCCAGTCACAGCGCTACTCGATAGTCGGTCGCATGCGGCCGTGTCGGCGCCAATGTCGTGCACTGCACGCCTGCACGTCAGCAACTGCCCGCACCGCGCACAACGCGACAGCGCCACTATTTTAACCTATAATCGCGCACCGAACTCCATCGTTGGAATTAATGTGCAAGGGTAATTTATTTTATCGCCTGCAACGAATCTAAATTGATCGTTAGACTGGCATATGCCCACTTGTACTATCGTATGGCTAAACCAAAAAAGCAACAACAACAACAAAAAGACATGGACACGGTGAAAATTTCCATAGCTCGACGGCCTACCGGCGAACGGCAAATGAACGCCGCCAAACAAAACTATTACCCTGCCGCCGAAAAAAACACATTTAACAGAAAACCGACAACAGCAACAACACAGTTCAAGCGGGCGGGGGTAAAAATACAAGTTTCAAACAACCAAATGACGTGTTTATATGCGCTGAAGGAATATTTTAGACTTCGTATAGGTTGCTAACACCACTGGCAATGGTGCGGCAAAAGCCGCAAGAGTGCTGAGAGGAACTCAGAAACTGACACACAAACATGTCTGTCTGTATAATTGATTTGATTGAGCTATCAGCAAGAATTCGATATATATAAATCTGAATTCAATTTTTGACTTGAGAAAGACAGATAGAGAGAGGAGGGATTTTGTGCTCTTTAGTAGATATTTTAGTGGTGCAATTAGAATATTTATGAATATATAGAGAACAGTACGGCACACAAGGGGCTTTTGGGGGTTTCAACCCTCCTAAATATATATTTGTTACTTTTGGGTGGCAAATGTGGTTTCATAGTCTTGAGCCTTTAATAGCAATATTTATCGTTCATGACCCAAGTCCAGAATTTTGACTCAGCTGAAGGAAAGGGAAAGGAATGAAAGAATTTCTCTAATTTTGACAATACTTATATCCCAAAAGCGTCTACATTTGATCTTTGGTGGCCTGTGCAGCAAGGTAGGTCACCTGGGTACCACTTGATGCATTGTCGCCGATCCAATTGTTGTCCGCCAATTGTTGGTTGATGCATTTTGTGCGAGTTATGCCTCAGGGAAACTTTTCTTATTGTTCTAATTGTGAGGGACCCGTGCTTGTTCCACCATGATCTCATTATTATTTGTATTATCTTAGAGTAAAACACATCAAAATACAAATCACTTTACTGGCAAAAAGTTTTTTGCATAATATTGAAAGGATTTTGCATTACAGTGGCGGATTCAGGGGGGTGTTTTGGGGGTTGAACCCCCCCCCCCCCCCGAAATATTAAGATCGACATTAAAACTACATACAAATTAAAAGAAAATTTATGAATATCAAAGAATTACTTTTTGAAACCCCCCCGATATATTTTTCTGAATCCGCCCCTGTTGCATTATATTGTAGCTTGGTTTGATGATTCGATATTCGATCTTCAAAAAAGTCTACGCATTATATTTTCCTATGCGCAGAAAACATTGTTTTTTCTTATAGCGATCCTTGCCAATGTCTCCAATGTCAATATAAATTATTCAACTTCGAAGAAGTGCCAAATCTTGTAATATCATCTATTGATCTAGACATGATACTTCATACGAGTAAAACTCATTAAAAATTCTTGTTTACAATTTATTTTCAGAAAAAAACAAATCAAAACTCAAATCCAAAACACAGAAACCATAAGCAATAATGGCAGCACAACAGAATTCCACCTTAATTTACGATAATGTGGATGAATGTCCTCCTCTTCTGACTTTGCCTGATGAACTGAAGCGCTATAGTCCCATATTGCCACCAAAAACACAAATCAATCAGAATTCACATCAACTACACAATCAACGTATCAACAACAAACACAACATCAACAGCAAAAACAACAACAACAACAACAAAGCAAATAAGAATGATGTCAAGAAGTTGCGCGAATATCGTAAAAAAACAACGCAGGACCGATTGCAACAGCAGCAACGCACCGGAAGCAGCTATGGCGCACCAAGTCGACGTAGCCGATCGATTTCGTTGTATGGCATCAATAGCACAGTGGTAAGTGTATAATTGGGGGTAATGGTCTAATGGTGTTTTTGTATTGTTATCAATCGATGTGTTTTTTCATTGATTAACCATTTAATTTTTATTGTTTAATTGTTATATTTTAAAATAAAAGTATTTTTTTATGTATTTTTATTATTATTTATGTTTTTAACTTAATTTTATTTATTTTCATTTATGCATTATAATTTACTTAAATGCTTACTTTTATTTTATTTTATTATATTTTATTTATTTTATTTTATTTTATTTCAGTTTATTTGATTTGATTTTATTTTATTTTTTATTTTATTTTATTTTATTTTATTTTATTTTATTTTATTTTATTTCCCACGGCCTCTCTCCCCCCCACATACCGCGCGAGGTGGGGTCCATTGAAACTGAATATGGCGGCAGTAAGCGAACCGCAAGCCACTTCAGCACTATTGTATTTGTTAGTAGTTTATCACAGATATGGATATTATTTACTCTTTAATCTATTTGATGTTATTTAGTTATATATTTATTTACAATTATTTACATAGTTTCTTATTGTTGCATAAAATTTTTTGTGATCTGTACTGTTTTAAATATTATTGCTTTTTGGATTATTGCGTGTAGAGTTGGATCAAGGTCTAGACTTTTTAGATATTTACTAAAGTTTGTTGTGGTTATACCGGTAGCTGAAATAACTAAGGGAACCACTGTCACTGATTTTTGTTTCCAGAGCTCTTTTAGTTCTATTGCAAGTGGTATATATTTGTGGATTTTGTTTTGTTCTTTTGTTGTTATGTTTGTGTCTGTTGGTATGGCTATGTCTATGAGGAAGGTATTTTTTGTTATTTTGTTTATAAATGTTATATCGGGTCGATTGGCATTAACGGTTCTGCATGTTGGTAGTGTATAGTCCCAGTATAGTTTGTATTGATCGTTTTCTATTATTTTTTGTGGGTTATATTTGTAGAAATTAATGGTTGCTGGTATTAATTTATATTGTAGGGCCAGCTCCTGGTGCACGATTTTAGCGGCAATATTATGTCTTTCCGTGTATTCTGTTGATGCCAGCAATGAACAGCTACTTGTTATGTGTTCTGTTGTTTCTTTGGCTTGAAAGCAGCGTCTACAAACATCCGTGTCAATATTTTCCCTCATGATATATTTTCTGTAGTTTCTAGTTGCAATAACATTGTCCTGTATTGCTAAGGCATATCCTTCAATTTGTGGTGTAAGTAGTCCTTTCTTCAGCCAGCTATACGTTTTTGTCTTGTCGATTATGTTTTGCTTGACGATAGTCGGATGTTTTCCATGTAGTGGTTTCTTTAGCCATCTTTCTAGTTTGTCCTCCACTTCCTGCGTCGCTACATCTTGTTGATGTAGATTGAGTGGAGTGTATTGCTTGTCTGCTTTGGTGATTGCTTTGTGTAGTGATGTGTCCTTGCTGTAGAAATATGATCGTAGTCTTATTATTTGTTTTTTGTGTAGTTGTGTTATATCTATCAGACCACGTCCGCCTTCTTTCCTACTTAGAGTAATTCTTTCGGTGCATGAGTTTGGGTGTAGGCAACCGTACCGCGTCCAAATCGTTCTACTTGTTCTGTCTAAATCTTCCAGGTCTGTATTTGACCACTTAATGACACCAAAGGAGTACGTTAATAGTGGGATTGCAAAAGTGTTAATCGCCTTAAATAGGTTTCTTGCGAAAAGTTTGGATTTAAGTATTAACTGAAGTCGTTCTTTATATTTCTTGGTCAATTGTTGTTTGAGTTGGACGTGATTGATGCTGGTGTTCTGTTCAAAGCCGAGGTATTTGTACGTTTCTTCATGTGTCATGTTGTCCAGTATCTCGTTGTTGAGTGTCACTGTTGTTTCTTCAGACAGAAACTTCCCTTTTGCGATGTGCAGCATTTTGCATTTCTCTATGCCAAATTCCATACATGTATCAGTGGTGAAACTTTCCGTTATTTGTAGAAGTTTGGTTATGTGTTTCATCTTTGACGCGAATATTTTTATATCGTCCATGTATAGTAAATGATTTATTGTATGCTGAGTTATTTGTTCGTGTTTTATTTGGAAACCTATCTCTGTGTCATTAAGTATGTTCGAGAGTGGGTTTAGGCACATGCAGAACCATAAGGCGCTAAGGGAATCTCCTTGAAATATTCCTCTGTTTATCTTGATTATGTCTGTGCTGATATTTGTCGTCTTTGTTCTCAAAATTATTTTAGTTGTCCATCTTTGTGTCATTGTGGTCAGGAATTTTTTAATTGTTTTGTCAATCTTATAAATGTCCAAAATTTTCGTCAGCCAGCTGTGTGGTATTGAGTCAAACGCTTTTTTGTAGTCTATATAGCACGTCACTAGGTTTCTCTGCTGTTTCTCTGCTTGTTTCATTATAATGCTGTCTATAAGAAGTTGTTCTTTGCAGCCTTGGCTCATTTTCCTGCATCCCTTCTGCTCTTCTGTCATAATATTGTATTTTGTTAAGTGACTGTCGATTTTGTTAGTAATAGTTGAAGTAATGATCTTGTACAGGGTTGGCAAGCAGGTGATTGGTCTGTAGTTTGCAGGGTTCTGAGTTTCATTATTCTTTGCCTTTATATATGTTCTGCCTTCTGTTAAAAACGAAGGTGTTTTTTCTGGCGAGACCAGTATTTCATTAATGAGCTCGGTAAGAAGAGCATGTGTTGAGTTTAGTTTTTTATACCAAAAATTATGTATATGGTCAGGGCCTGGCGCTTTCCAGTTGTGCGTCCTTCTTATAGTATCCCTGAGCTCTTCTAAGGTGACTATATGGTCATTTTGTATTGGCATGCCAGCATATCTTTTTTCTTCTTCTTTTATCCAAAAGGCAGTGTTGTTGTGTTGTTTTGGTTTTGTCCATATTCCTTCCCAGAAATGTTTAATTTCACTGGTACTGGGGGGCACAACTTCGATGTCGTTTGATTTTTTAATGTATTGGTAGAATTGTTTCTCATTCCTTATGAAGAGTTTGTTTTGGTATGTGCGTTCTTTTGTCTCTTTGTACCTTCTTAGTCTTGTGCTATATACTCCGAGTCTTAGTTTTAAATTTTATTTTATTTTATTTTATTTTATTTTATTTTATTTTATTTTATTTCAGCTTATTTGATTTGATTTTATTTTATTATATATTATTTTATTTTATTTTATTTCATTTTCTTTTCTTTTGTTTTATTTTATTTTATTTTATTTTATTTTATTTTATTTTATTTTATTTTATTTTATTTGATTTTATTTTATTTTTTTTAATTTTATTTTATTTTAGTTTATTTTGTTTCATTTAATTTTTTTATTTTTTTATTTCATTTTTTATTTTATTTCATTTTTATAATAATTAAAAACATATCTATATATTTCATATAAAATTAATATTTATAATATTTTTTATTACACATTTATTATTTCATTTCCATATTATTATTTTGTATATTTATTGTATTATTTTCGTTTTTTATATTTTTGTCATTTTGTAATTCTATGCAATTTTTTTATTTAATTGAATACTGAACTTTACTTTATTATTTAAATATTTTGTATTAATTTTTTTATTATATTTATTTGTTTTCCATGTTTTATTTCTTTCTTTTTCAATCGCAGCATATTTTTAATTTTTTATATTTAATTTATTTTACTTACATTTATTTTTTTTTAATTTACTCTTCTACATATCCTTTCATGTGTGTCTTTATTCCATTCGCAGGAACAGGGCAACAAAGAAATTCCCATATGGGTGGACGAGGAGACGCGCTACGTTTCGGGCGTTACGTCGCGCACCACATGCAATGACATTATCAAAGCATTGATTGATGATGAAATACGAAATGGCAATCCAACATATTGCGCCAGCCAAAACAAATGTTAGTACACCTAATTCGTAAAAATGTTGCATATATATTCTGCAGTAAATTTTTATATATTTTTATTATTTTTTTATATTTAAGTGTATTTTTTAAGTCAGACTTTGCAACAAAATCCTTTTATAACACAAAAATACTAATTCTAATGTTCTCTGTTGCTGTTTAAATTTTACTGCATACTTTTCGGCATATGCGCCATTGTTTTTTGCTGCGCATTGTATACACGTTGGCTGCGTTTCCGCTACTTTCCACTAAATATGGACTCACTTCCGTTTGAAACCTACAAAACAACGCTATACCTCAACAACTAACGCAACAACAACAACAACAACAACACTAATAATAACATTAGATGGCGCAGCATCGCGTGACTGCAGCGATTACGTTATAACAGAAAGTTGGCGAGGTATCGAGCGCAGCTACGACGGCAATATGGCAATTTTGCCCGTTTGGAAGGCCTGGAGTCGTGTGCACAATGAGGTAATATTATTTGTATTATTATTTATACCACACCATACCACACCACAGAGAATACATGGGCGCTTGTGCCTGTCGCTGACTGCGGCCACCTTTGCCACACTGCTTGGCTTCGGGCCGTGATTACATAATAACCCCAAACATACGAAACATGCGACCTGCCACCGTCGAACCGTCGACACACGAATAGCAACAACAAAAAATTGGCGCCACACGCAAATCTGAAAAATAACAACAACAACAACAACATTCAGCCAGCACAGTGCATAGAATGCTACTACGATTATTAATTGAAAATGGTTTTTTACAAAATTCACATATAAACATACATAAGTTTATTTTTTAATATGTTTGTATAGGTTTGAGTATGTGTAAAGCATAAAGCCTTGAATGTTTTTCGTTTACTTATCGATGGTGAGCACACCACTGTTAGTTTTATGGACTCAAAATTAACGCACTAAAATGTGCTAAGCACAAATATACAAACAAACATGAACGACACGCACACAAGAAGAAACTCAGTGGCCTTTCAGTGTTGTTAACAGTAGCAAATTCAGTGCGGCGTAAAGTTGTGCCCATGCGATTTCCGGACATGTGGCATGAGGAATATGGTAAACTGTAATCAAAAGTCACCCAAGACGCACAGTTTTGCGAACATTTAATCACATTTTGGACGAAATTTTTTCTTGAAACTTGTCAGTGCGTTGACTTGTTGTCAAAATAATGAATGCTTAAATTTTATGCGTTAAATTCTTGTTGCCAATGGCTGAAAATTTACAGAAAAGCAACCAGTGGCGCACACAGGATTTCATTTTGAGGTGATGGGTTTTTGCACACAACTTTTAAATACTAAATGAAACCATATTTTCCACCCTACCCATCTGTAAGCAACAAAACAAATCATGAAGTTAAAACATGTTTCTTTTATTTCTTTTGCTTGATGTGGCATCAAGTTAAGAGTTCAAAATAGTCGACGTACAATACTGTCCAATCCAATCATTTTAAAAAGATTTCTTCCGACTTGCATTGTTAGTGTTTAATAAAGAGCTGCACAAAATTTTCTATTTGGCACACTTCACTACTGCACAGTACTGTCAAGTACTGTACTTCAGTGTCGCAATGGCAGCAAAATCAAATGCTCAATAGTTCTATTCTGCAACAAAGCAAGCACTGCATCATTCCAAAACCTTTTCGCTACAGCAGCGACAGTGCTTGTGTTCTGTTGCGAAACAAAACATCAAAACAGAAAGCTATAATGAGGTTAAGTAACGGTAAATCATAGCAAGCACACGGAGTGAAGTAGAACTTCTACTTCTACTTCACACCGTGTAAAGCAGAACTTCTACTTCACACCGTGTGAAACAGAACTTCTACTTCACAACGAGTGAAACAGACTTAAATAAATATCGAAAAAACATGTTTTAAACCTGCGTTTTTTTTACATTAATGTTGTTGTAATACTTGAAATGCAGCCCAGATTCCATACAAAATACCAAAAACAAACATCAGCTACTCCGATCGTGCAAAACAAAACACCGTATGCTTGAAAATGTTCTACTTCAGTGCTGCACTTTAGTCTTGTTCTACTTCAGTGTTGTTCTACTTCCGTGTTGTTCCACTGCAGTATTGTTCTACTTCAGTGTTGTTCTATTCCAGTGTTGTTCTACTTCAATGTTGTTCTACTTCAGTGTTGTTCTATACTTCAAGGTGCTTGAAGTTCTATTGTCGTTTCGTGCAGTATTTGTATGAATATCAAAAGCTTCCTTCACTGCAGTGCTTGTTTTGTAGTGAAAGTGAATAAGAGCGGCAGTATTTGAAAGCACAGCGATGGCTTGCAAGTCATTTTTATAGTGCTTGCGCCGCTCTTTAGTGTTTATATGAAGAATTTATAGCAATCTGTGGCTACAACTGCTTTCGAAAACATGGCGAAAATTCAAAAATTGCTACGATAGCAACTTTAGACCCAAAATGCTATGAAAGGTGTACTCCAAGATTGTAAATTATTAGAATTGTTTAACCCATTGCTGCCGGGTACCAGTTTCGCCCATACGATTTTGTTAAAATTTCACGAACTGGCATTGACCCAAAATGATCAGAATGTTTACAGGTGAGTTAGGAAGCAGATTTTTTCCGGAAAATTCACAATTTTGAAGTCTGGTAACTCTAGCTAGATGGCGGAATTTTAGGGTGACCTCCACTGGACTAAGGTAGTTCCATCTTTACCCGAACCATCCCTATCAATGATTTTGAGAAATCTCTACCACAAACTTTTCTGTGATTTTTTCAGGTCAGTTTTCATGGGTACATTTTTACCCATTAGGCAGCAATTTTACCCATTAGGCAGCAATTTTACCCATAAGACTGTTTTCACTGAATAAAGTTAAAATTTTAAATTTTACGTTTTAGGCTGTGGTTGTACTAGCAACATTTCATAAGACATTTTTTAATTTTTATAACCGGACCCTGTATTTTAGAGTGTTTTTCTATGAGAGCAACCACATTGTTGTGGCTGTAATAATTACTTAAACATAAAACTTTTTACGCATAACGAAAATTTCAACACATTAAAAAAAAAGTATCTAAATTGAAAGAAAATGTCAAATTAAAAAGTTATCTAATTTGTCTGCTTCTTCTTCCTTTACTATGTGAAAATATACCATTAAAAAACATTTCTACGTCTCTTCTTTAAACTTGAATATTCAGTTTATTAATTTCGTATTTTTCCTAAAAGTTCAAACTATTCTAAGGACCAACAAAAACATATTCCTGAAACCACATAGGTTTTAGACGTCCACAAAGTAGCATGTTGCGACATGGCAATAAAATAACGAAAGGGTTAAGCACCGCGAACAGTGGTGATCTTTTGTGCAAGCCTTTGTTTAACCCACTAAAATGATACCATTTTATATAACCAATCGACAAATTCTTTTAGTTCAACTTTTGCTGCCAATATCGTAAGAGAAAAGTTTCTGTGTACCAATCAAAAAATTCATGTATGTACTACAAGTTCAAGTTTTAATGACAATATCGACAAGACAACATAGACTTTTTCATTTGTCATGAAAAGAAATAAATTCGAAGTTTTAGATGATGTAAACATTTGTAAGGATTCCATATTTAATGCTTAGTACTTAAGAGTCCATAAAAACTAGCCTCGATATGTTTTGAAGATAATGAAGCCTCATATGCTTCATTAAATTTCTTGATTAATTAAAAGTTTCTGTATTTAGTTTTACTTAAAAGTCTATAACGTTTAGCCTCGATATGTTTTGAAGATAATGAAGCCTCATATGCTTCATTAAATTTCTTGATTAATTAAAAGTTTCTGTATTTAGTTTTACTTAAAAGCCTATAACGTTTAGTCTCGATATGTTTTGAAGATAACGAAGCCTTAACTGCCTCATTTAATTTCTTGATTCGTTAAACGACGGACCTGGATATGTTTTGAAGATAACGAAGCCTTAATTCCCTCATTTAATTTCTTGATTCATTAAAAGTTTCTGTATTTAGTTTTACTTAAGTGTCCATAACGACTGGTCTCAATATGTTTTGAAGATAATGAAAACAAATTTTTCTCATTTCATGTTTTGATTCATAAAAGATTTCCGTATTTAGTTCTACTTAAGAGTCCATAACGTTAGCCTCGATATGTTTTGAAGAGAATGAAGCTTTATTTGTCTCATTTAATTTCTCGATTAATTAGAAGTTTCTGTAAGACTTAAGAATTCACAACGGCACAACGACTTATTTTTCTCATTTCATATCGGGAATCATTATGATTTTTTATACATTACATTTCCTATATATTTCCAAATATCAAGATTCAATATTCAATATTCAAGTCAATATTATTCTACATAAATTCAAGTTAGAGCCAAAATTTGGTTCAAGTTCATAATGGCTTGAAAATATTGTTCTTCTACATTGAAAAAGTAGACTTTAAATTTGTATGACTTTATTATTGAAAATCGTCTCGTGAAGTGCTCTGGGCTCCCATACCAAAGGTCATAGTTTCGATTCCTACTTGACTTGGTTCCGCGCTTTATTTAATTTAATTTTTATTTCCTTCTTTTTAACTTTTCTCATCACTTGACTTATTTTCGCGCTTTTTTAAATTTAAATTGTTTTCCTTTTTTCTAATTTTGAATTTTGTTTAATTTTTTCCATCACTTCACCATTATCCAGTCAAGCTACTATCTTTTCCATTCCAATCAGTTGTGATGAGCAGCTCGCAGAAGATTTTCATATTCAGTAGCTGAGTTTGCACAACAACAACATCACTAGTAGTGTCAATTCGGACTAACAGAAATATACTTAAATATGTTGAGCATGCATTTTTTTTATAAATACAAATCTAAAAAAATTTATGCAAACATATATTTCAGTATAACATCTACATATGTACATATATGTATGTACAATAAAAATCGATTTGACTAAAGCTCTATGGTTGCGTTTCAAAAGCCCCATTTCGAGGTGTATTTGTGTAATTAATATTGTAGTGGTTGTTGTTGTCAGGTTATTCTTGTTTAATTTCAAAAAAAAAACCCAGTCACTACACATACCAACGTTCTACACACTCTTACTCGCACATTATATATATATATATATCTGTAATATTTCTGGCTTAATTATGTTGCCTGTATTTCTGTTGTTATATTTTTTTTGTTTGTTTTATTTTTGTTTGGCCATTTGAAAGTGTGGCGCTGCTTAGTTACAATCATTTTTTACATACACTAATCATCACCATACATGCATACATACACACATACAATAACATTTGCATATGTATGTCTGTATGTTAGGCACATATGTATGTAGATTTTTGGCCTAATCACATTTTAATGACAGCTGCTTTTCCCCAAACTGATACCATCGAATGACAACTTCAAAATTAATTGACTTGTTTCTTTACTCAAAAAAACCTACCTACAATTAAGTATATATTTGACATAAAGTAATTTACAATGTCGTCAAATATATTACACCGTGCGACAGCATTTTTCACACTGGAAAAAATCCATATGGGCGTGAAACTAGAGACCAAACATAGTAATATTGCGTAGTCAGTTTTTCACTTCTACATCCTTTGTCCTTTTAGAAGGACTTTAAAATTTAGTTAATTTAATTTATAGATTTAATTTCATTTAAAGATTTTTTCTAGTGTGAAAAAAATTTTTTATTTTTGTCGCACGGGGTTAGAGAGCAGTTTAATGTTTATTGGAAGATTGGGTGTGAGCTTGTGTCAGTTTTTCCATATTGCATACTGCATTGTGAAGGTTGCAGGTTGAATTTATTTAAGTTTTATAATATAATTGCGAAAATTTAATACTTTAATACTTTGTTGTAAAAAAGCTTATCTAACCTGACATAATTATTTTTTTCTTCATTTCAGCTCCGCTTGAGCCTCAAACATCACAAAGACGTGCCAGATCCCAACAAACTCTATGCACCTACGGCGCCCATAAAATGGTACAATCCTCTGCGCAAATATCTCAACAAACTATTCAAATTTAGCAAACGAAATCACAACAAAACTGCCAAACAGCCATCTACACATAAAGGAAAAAGTCAGCCGCTTTCAGCTAAGGACGACATACCCGACGAGATACTCTTTGTCATCTTGCCCGATAGAATCTACGACAATAAAGCTGATGCGGCATCAAATGTGCCGCATAAGTTAAATGAAGCTTCAGGCTGTCAAAGTGCAGAACTCCTCAAAGAACGCCTCTATAGACTATCGGAGACACGCTGTTCGACGCGCAAACGACAACGCGCGCGCTCGCGCAGCAAACGCAAGGACAGCAAATCACGGGAGCGTCGACGCACCAGCCCCAGCACTAACAACTGCGTGCAGCGACGTCGCGACATGCCAATGCGCCAGTCGCTGCGCCAACAACTGGCGCAAAAGACCACCGAAATCGACGATCTCTACCAGCGCGAATACGCACTCACCAAAGAGCTCAGCAACAAGTGCAAACTATACAAATTGCACAACGAGTTGTACACAAAGCCTGGCCAGCACTTGGAATTGTCCGTCGGTCAGATACAGCGCAACATTGAGCAGTACGGCGAGGAGATTATCAAAACCGAACACGAGCTGCTCGAGCTGAAAAACGAAATACGACAGGACATTTCGATTGTGAACAATCTGAAGAGACTAACATTGGCCGCGGATGCTGGGAATGATGGCTTGGCAAGTGATGAGCGCGAAGTGACAGAAAGTGCGCCGCCAGCAACGCACAAGGAAACGACAGACCAAATGCAGTTTGTGGATAATATTTATGAGTTTTGCGACAAAAATGCCAGCATGTTGGTGTGAGATTTTTTTTTCTAAATTTAGTTCTCTGCATAATATGGAATCACGATTTGACTGACTGATGCAAAAGTCCATAAATACCAGGTATATCAGTATGAAGTGAGTCTTTTTTTGCGAAAATAAAACACTAATTTAATTTTAATTTACTAATGGGAAAGTAAAAAAACATTTTGTTGAAAGTATTGGCCATTGCTAGCCATACATTTTGTCCATCTTTCAGGCAATTTGTGGACACCGCGCCAATAGAATTGATTGTCTTTTGAAGCAAACCAGGAATCGAAGTGCTGCTCAGCCAATACGTGTCCCATCGATGAAAACAAATGGTAGTCGGAAGGATCCAAGTCTGGTGAATACGGCGGGTGGGGTAGCAGCTCCCAGCCAAGTGCTTTGATTGTATCCTGAACCGGTCTTGCTTTGTGTGCAGGTGCATTGTCATGGAGCAAAATTACTTTGCCGTGTCTTCTGGCCCATTCTGATCGTTTTAAGATCAATGCATGCTTAAAATTGATCATTTGTTGTCGGTAGCGATCAGTATTAACGGTTTCGCCAGGTTTTAACAACTCGTAATACACCACGCCACTCTGATCCCACCAAACACACAGCATTGTCTTCTTACCGAATCTATCGGGTTTTGCAGTCGATGTTGAAGGTTGTCCCAGATTAACCCACGATTTTTTCCATTTACGATTCTTAAAATAGATCCATTTTTCATCGCCAGTAACAATTCGATGCAAAATTGATTTTCTTTCGTGTCTTTGAAGCAACATTTCACAAGTATTTTTTTCGGTTTTCCATCTGCATTTCATTCAATTCATGTGGCACCCATTTTGCACACTTTTGCATCTTTCCCATAGCTTTTAAAAGAACAGAAATTGTTGCTTGTGCAACATTTAACATTTCTGCCATTTGCTCTTGACTCAAAGTGTCATCTTTATCCAATATCGTTTGCAATACGGCGTCTTCAAACTTTTTTGGTGGTCTTCCAAGTTCTTCATTTTTCACATCAAAATCATTATTTCTTAACCGTTGAAACCATCTTTTGCATGTTGCTCTTGATAGAGCATGATCACCATATGC
Organism: Melieria omissa; assembly: GCA_963971225.1. Taxonomy (NCBI): domain Eukaryota; kingdom Metazoa; phylum Arthropoda; class Insecta; order Diptera; family Ulidiidae; genus Melieria; species Melieria omissa. The sequence goes on along the minus strand of OZ020268.1, from coordinate 78,107,369 downwards.
CTTGACAAGCGTTCGATGCGACTCTGCAGCACTTTTCTTCAAATGAAAACAAAAAATTAATGCTTTCGGCAAATCATCACTATCTGGTATAAAATTCGACACATTTAACACGATGAAAAAATATGATGTTGTTTGTTCAATGACTTGATGTATACGAAATATGTTTGACAGATGTCATAGCAACAAAACAAAAAAAATTAAGGCTCGTTCCCTATCGAGATCCTATGTTTTGTCTATAGTTTCATGCCCATATGGAGTGTGAAAAATGCTGTCGCACGGTGTTATTAATGCTGATTGAGATTTTTAAAATATACAAGAAAAATCCGTTTCGTAATTAAAAAAAATAAAGGAAAAATAATATAAAATAATAAAACGTTTTTCGTTTTTGCTGCAAATTTATGTGTCAAAATCAATCGAACTACATATATATTCAAAGAAGCCCTTCATCCACCCTCCATCAATTTATACATCAAAAGAAGCCCTTCATCCTGTTTTTAAGCAGAAATTATAATATAATATTATAATATGACTTGAGAAATGTTACAATTTGTTAATATTAAACAATAATAATAATATGATATGAAATATGCTCAAAAAATATCAGTGTTTCTTCAGTTATATACCAATTTAAAGTTGTGTAAAAAATAAAAAAATTAACTATTTATTAGAGATTATTTATGTTTTGTTCAAACTGCCAACTTGATTTCAATTTATCATCTATCTTTAGCTACTAGATTAACATTAAGCCTTGTTACAAAATATTTTAGTACTTACTGCAGTTCGATTACATTTTATTGGATCTTTGTATGTTTATGTTATCTTTAAATGTTAAGCAAGATGTATAAACATCATATAATATAGAGGTATATTTATATTTTATATGGAATAATCATTGTTAAATCTTGTACAGAGAGTGGCCAAATGATTGAAAAAAAAACAACATTTTAAAGATTATGAATTGCTGATTTTCATTGGTCAAACAGAATAAAATTTTATTCACGCCGATATTTTTTACAACAACAGATGAAACCCTCAAAAGCAACTATGGCAAACATCTCGGCGCTTAAGAAGATTTAAAACTTGTTCGGAACAATTCGAGTTCTTTGATAATAGGAGAACGACAGGATCCTGTGGGTTCCTAATTGTTATCACTGCCTGTCATCATTATCTGGCAATCTTGTAAGAAATTTGTATTATGGACCTATGATTTTTGTCGTAATGTCCTTTATGACGCACAGCCTTAATGAGACTTTAATGTTTTTTATTGGTTGTGTTAATCATCGTCGGCTATCGTCGACCTATGGTAAGTATTAGTAGTAGTAAAATCAGGCCGCTGAAAGCTATTTTCATGCGCGTTTATATCGCAATTGTTTTAGGAGACTCGAAAGTAGTCAATAAAAACAATAAAATTTAATCAAACTAGTATTCAGTAAACGCAGTTTAATTCAGAAGATTGTAATATAGTATCTAAAGCGGCCTTTGTCGATTGTTATTGTTAGATTAAAAAATTACTTACTTACTAAATTGGCCATAACAACCCTTTACTTGATTACTGCCTGATGCAAAAGTTCTCTCTAGGCGCCAATTGGTCACACCTAGAGATGGTAGGGCGTCCTGAACTTGGTCCATCGATCGACGACGCGGCCTTTCTTTTCGCTGTCGACCTTGAACTACCACGGCGAACACCTTTTCCGCCGGAGCTTCATTCCATACGGGAGACATGGCCAAGAAAGCAAGCGTAGCCGCGCATCTTGATTCGTTGCGCTACCTACAGATTGAAAAGTAATACTTTTACACCAATCACCAATTACACCAATCGAAAATGCTACCTGGTGTGAGCCAGCCACGTGCCTAAAAATGTGCACGTGATAAATGCCAAACAAAAATGGCGCCGCTGCACAGTGCCCCGAAGTGGGACAATAATAGAAAAATTGTATGTAACCGCTTTCAAAAAATTGGTGTCATTTGAAAGATAATACTTTCATTAAGCAAGATTTCGAACTACATTAAGAAATAATCGGGTAAATTTTAAAAGAGTTATAGCATTTACAAGTTAATCAAAATCAAGAAATATGGTTTTGTGATAAATGCAGAGCGTCAATAATTGAAAACGTAACCAAAACACTATTTTCGTTTCAATCGGAGAAAATGTTACTGCTATGCACTTATACATAAGTATCCAAAAAATCATTTCATGAGCTATTTCGAAAAAAAGTTAAATACGGAGTTGTACGTTATTTAAACAAAACTTTTTTTTATTAAAAACTTATAATTATATATTTTTGTAGATCGCAAATGTCGAATTGCGCATTATTACACTTACTTTTTTACGTTATCCTATAGAATGGAGTTTCTTCTTTTGGATAATGAAAAAAAATTACGCGTGTTTTGCGATCTTAGAAAATAATAGAATATTCGTAAACTACTTTAACTAAAAAAGTTGGATTTTTGTACCTTTGGTACGGAGCTTCTAACGCCCAGAAAGTGATGTAACTGGAAAGATAAAGTATAGTAGCACTGTCGCTATTTAAAATGGGCATGGTCCGCCCACTAAAAGCAGAGTTGCTATACGGAAGTCTTTCATAAAATATGAAAACTTCTATATTAACAAAGCCAATTTCACAAATTATTAACGTTTTATAAAAAAGGGTTTTGTTTACCCATTTAACCCTTTTAGAGCCATACTATCCAACTTTTGTTTACATTATTATGAAATTTTTTGCTAAAATGTGATTTAATGCTCATATTTTTTGAGAATAAGGAGGAAAGTTAAGGAAGGAAATTTTGTTCAAATTACATTGCGTTATTTACACTTGTTTACCATAAAAAAGAAAACTATGGGATACAACTATTTGTAAAATAGTTGTATTTCAATTGAACTGTTTGTGTGGAATTAAAAACATGGTTCTTTATAATAGTGAAACTGAATAAACTGAACTTTTTAAAAAATGGCATATATTTTCTTTCATCTTGGAAATTTTATTATAGCATTGTATATTTGCAGCTGAGTCATCTCTATGTTAAGTTCTACGGAAATAAAAACAAAAAGCTTTGTCTCAAGCAACTCCATTGCCCTCTTTCCACCCTCTAAAGGTCGAATTAGTTCGAAACGCGAATTAGTTTCGCGTTGTTTGCGAAATGCTTGAACTCTAATATGCATCTTCATACAATCTTCAACGCGAGTTTCTAGCGGAAAACCTCTTGTAGAAAGTATTCCTTAAATAGTACCATAAATATTTGATTATATTGCGGTTTTAATTTGAAGATATCTACCAGTAAATGTAAGTTACACAATCTTGAGGCCTTTGCAATGAAGGGTTAAAGCCAAAAAAAATTACAAATATTACTGAAGATTTTATGTTACTTCGGGCCCCAATGATCAAAGTAGCTGTTTTTAGCACCTAAAAATTTTCTGTATATTCTCAAATAGCGCAAACCCCAGCATTATGTGTTCAATCAACATCATTTAGAATAAGAAAATAAATACATTATTTGTACAAAATCAGAAAATTCTTTATTTTTTAGAGAAAACTATACAACTCCATCAATACGAAATTCAATCAAATGAAATTCTTCGAATTTTTCCACTTTCCAGTGTCACTCTAGTTACTCATTATCAATTTGCACAGCAACCCTGTCGTATGCCATATGAAACTCCACGCACACATATAGCCATCTCTGTCGTGCACACTGCAACGAGCGGCTAATGACGAAAAGTACAGCTGGCTGTAGCAAAATTCCCATGCTGCCCATTTTCGTTTCGAAGACGCTGACAGCGCAGCACAATTCCAAAATCCACGAAATCACTTTATTATTTTTAATTCGAGCAAGCAAAACACGAAAACGCGGTGCAAGTTGAATACAAAAATTGAATTGCAATAATTTCGGATACAACAAAAAATAATTTAAAAAAACCTGAACGTGTTAAAGTTTTGCATTTCGCGTATTATATCTTTTCTGGGCCAAAACAGCAACCAGCAAACGTAAATTCAGTAAGTCTTCAATGGAAATGTGGGGGAAATACGACGCAGTGACGGCCGCAGTGTCACACTCGCGCACATTGAAGGGCTAGCAAAAAAAAAAATCGTCGAGAAGTTGTTCACATGAAAATTTATCGAAAAATGGAGTCGATTTTTTTTTTTTTTGTTGAATTAGTTTTTGTGAAACTACCAAATACAATGTTCTACAAAGTTCCACAGATACTTTTCTGGGAACAGTATTTGTTCAAGCTTCTGGGTACTGAGGGGGTCAGTGCGCGTGCGGTGCAGAGGCCGTGGCGAAAAATGTGATTCGCCAAATTTTGCAAGAACGTGGTTTAGCCTGTAGAGTGTCGACAAAAAGGCGCAAAGGTTAGGTGGTCGTGGTGGGCATGGAGGACGCTACAGCTGACGAACGCGCATTGAGCGAAGACAACTTTTAACCTAACTTCAAGCATATGAAAATCTTGGGCTGAACAAAAGCGTAACAACAACCACAGCAAATGTAAAGATCTTTTTGGTATTTGCAAGCGATTGTGCCACGTTTGGAGTGTTACGCACAATTTGCGCGATTTCACAAATGCCACGCCATGCAATGCGTCGCAAGGGGCCAGAGGCGTGCAAAAGCTTCGGAAGACAGCAACAACGATGGCTGCAACATTGCTGTCGGCTAAAGTTGCATTCAAATGCTGTAACACGTAATTCCGAAAACCAGTCTGCGTTCGGCGTTGTTTTATAATCATTTGTTGTTATTGTACTTTCCCGTCGCACATTAAGCCAAGCCAAGTCAAGCGCGATGCGGCAACCATTAGTGTCTTTACTGCGCACTACTGCGCTACACCGTCACAACAACGGGAACCGGTCAAGATTTCCATGCAACGCCAGCTGCCAGCAGTTCATCTCAGGTGTTCATGACAGTTTTCGCCCCTCAAAAGCCAACAATGACTAAAGGTCGCAGACGCAATGCAAGAGAAAAGCTCTAGAACTACTCTTTAAAACCGGTCTGGGACTTCCCCCCTTGGGAAATTTTCAATTCAAATAAATTGACCGAAGGCGACCGGTTATGCTTTCGAATGGTAGCGAAAAGGGAATGTAGCCAATATTATCTTGGCGTATACTGTGCCGAAGGGGGTTGGGTGAAATTAAAATGGCTATAGGTCACGTAGTAACTTTGGATCTTCTATATACAGTTGGAAATTAGAGTAAAGTTGTCATGCCCGAAATTAAGGTTTAGATCGAAAGGGTATTTGAATGAATAGGGAATTCATAACACATTACCACAAAATCGCACTATTTTCTGTTGCATGGAATTTTTCTACGGTTTTTAAATATGCTCTTTTATATGTTCCATTTATAGTCTAAAATACAAGCAAAAAACAAAAAGATTTTGAATTGCTCAAAATAAAAAAAACATTAAACATTTTGCATAGTATGAAGCCCCTAATTTTCTAAGGAAAAAGTATGATGGAAAGGAAAGACTGATGAAAATGGTACATTTTTGCTATTATTCCGATGCGAATATGTATTCCGCCAAATAATTTGGCTTTGTTGTATTGCTTGATATTTCTTCTTAAGATATTCATATATTTCGTAACTTGATTTATGAAACATCTGTACAATTTTCGCCATCAGAAGAAACGCCTTGAAATTCAATATTTTCCTACTTTGAAACCTTATTACAACGCCAATTTAAACCGCATAAAATTGATTAATTTCAAAAAAAAATGACGTGAAATGTAAGTGCAACGACATAAAAATCATGTCGATAGAATTATTGGTTCGGAACTTACAGTCGAAAATGTGAGCAAAAAGTCTAGGAAAATTCGAAAAACACATTTTTTACAAGAACTAGAGCGGTTACATAAAAACAGAATATGGTTTTGAAATCAGCGTAAAAGAACTATTCAGAATCATGTAAAAAACTTCATGCAACAGACATGCTGTTGTCCAGTGTAATTATTGAAATTCGAGTATATTTTAATAAACCTTAAATACTGTTTGGTTAAAATATACAGGATACAGTAAAAATATATTTTTTGCCGCTCAACCTGTTGTCTACTGCTGTCTAATCGCAAATTAGGCATTTGTATTTTAATATTTTAAGTTAGACTCGATGCATCCAGACAAAATCATCTGTAAACTTCAAGTAATCTATCTTAGTGGCTGTCAGAGCAGCAAACACAACCCACGCCTTATCTCTTGAGGGTTTTCCAAAAAATGATAAAGATTTGAATGTGTGTTGGAGTACTGTAAACATATGCAAAACCATTTAATCGCCATATAAACAAATATAAAAGTGCAATAACAATTGTCTTTTGTGCTGCTTTGCAGGTCGTTCGTACATTGAAGCAACTAGCAAAAACAAAAAGTAAGCAGTCATGGCGCGCGGACATCAGAAAATTCAATCACAGGCCAAGGCGCAAGAAAAACAGGCCAAAATGAAGAAGCAACAAGGACACAATGCCGGCGAACAGAAGAAGGCCGCACAGAAAGCGCTCGTGCATGTGTGCGCAGTGTGCAAGGTCCGTTCAATAAATCAATTGTTTGTTCTTAACATGTTTTATTATTTCCGATTTTTTATTTATTTATGATGTTTTGGCATATATGTAGTCCCAAATGCCTGATCCGAAAACGTACAAACAGCACTTTGAAAATAAACATCCCAAAAATGAGATGCCGCCAGAGCTGAAGGACGTATAAACGTGAGCCGAACACGGAGCTTATTGCGGCTAGCCGTTAGCAGGATGATGATGATGATGTACTGTTATTTGCCAACGCAGCTCAACATTTACTCTCTTGCGATGACAAAGCTGAATTTTTATTTATTTAACACTTTTTAAAACAACTACAAAACAAAACGCATTGAAAAATTTTCTTTATTGAAATTTAAATAAAAAAATATATATACATTTGTGACTTGAATGAAGCATACGAAATGTGTTGGCAACAATTTGGCAAATCGACAAGCATGCAACAGCACCAACAACATTAGCTAAATGTGTCAGCCATCGATATCGTTGGGCAGGCACACCAAATCGCTACACTTATGTACAACAAATAATGCTGTAATGTATATTTTGCATGATGATTATATTAAAAATGCAAGCGATCGCAATTATGCCAACACCCCAATCGGCCACGAGATAACACTGAGACGAAGTAGGGCAACTACATGGAACTAATTCGTAGATCTTTAGCGTTGTATACTTTTTGTACCGCCTAATCTTCATATCTGTATTGTATTCCTCATTCACATACGAGAAAGCAATGTTTTAGCTTGTGTAAATTTGCTTTAATTATTCCCACTTTAGTGTAGAAAATTTATTCATGTATGATAAATGTATGCAATTTAATAAAAAAAATCAAATAGAACCATTAAAATCATTAAAAACGTGTCGAGCTTTCTAAAAGGAATGAATAAAATTATGGAATTGGTATTTTTTATTAATTTTCGAATGAGCAGGATCCAAAAAAGTTGTAATGTTAGGGAGAATGACTCAAACATTGTTTATTTTAAAAAGTTTAAAATTTGTAAGGAATTTATATGGTCGACCTGGCTTGATTGACAAAATGCTAGAAATATGTTGACTATTTGTTGAGAGAACAAGTGCTTATATATTTTAAAATGCTCATTACCACTTGAAAATATCAAATTAATTTGGTGCTTTGAATAAGGTTACAATTCTTTTAAATGAATCCCTTATTATGGAATACAATTGAGATATTTCGTCATACATTAATGTCTTTTGGCAATTCCACTAAATTTTGTATACTTTTTTGCAATCTTAACACTGCCTGACATGTTCAAAATTACAAAGACATCAATTGTTAATAATGATAGAATAATATTTTTAAAATATTCATTTATATTAGCTTTTCGTATTTTAGTTCAAAAAATAACTATAACTAAAAATGAGTGCTAAACAGCAAGCATCAGCTGTACAACACCTGATTGCACTGAATTTTTCTTCAGCTGAATTACCCTGTTTCGCACTGAACACTATTGTGAATCGAAAGCCGTCTTGAACCAATCACCAAACAGTAAACGATTTGTTCAATTGTTGTTTAATTTTACCACAAAAATAATTGCACATTGACATGGACGATGCATGTAGATCCAGCAACCCCACAAACACCATAAAGAAGAAAAAGATCCTGAAGGCATCAGAGTACACACGCATTTGCGATTTCATTCAGTACTATCGCGGACTGGCCATCGACTGTGAGCTGGAGATGGCACAGCGGGTTTTTCCCGACGTGCATCGTCTAACGCTTAAAAGCATCCTGCAGACGGAAGTTTCCAACAACCTGCGTGCGCATCACTGGATGTACGAGTCGCGAGGCAAGAAATACCTGAAAGCGTAAGTCCATGTCTCACCAATAACTTCCAAATAAAATCAAACTACTTTTCTACTTGCAGTTTTGAGGATCAAGCAGCCGAAAGCACTGATCACACGCTCATCATCAAGATTGCCAATCTGGAAGGTGTCAGTCCGATGGTTGTATGTCGTGCCTTGCTGCAGGAGCGCTACCACTTCGAGAACAAGTCGCAGCTGAGTCGCATCATGAAATATCCACACTTGATCGATGATGCCAAACTGGCAGCCAACGTGGCGCAGTGTCAGTGCAGCGACACCCAGGACGGGCCGTTGGTCGATCTGCGGCGACGGCTGGTGGGCGAGGAATATGAATTCAAGGTATAGCGTTTGCATTAGTAACGGTGGCGTCATAAATTGATTTGCTTTGTTTGGGGGCTTAATTTAATGCAGCTCAAAGAAGTGGCCAAGAAAGCGGGCATGCACTATTACGAGGAGAACGATCTGCGCCGGCTGGGCTATGACAAAACGCCAGACATCAAGATGATACTGCCCTTCCTGTACAAGGGCGAGGTGGTCAATTGGATCGAGAGCAAAGCCACCTTTGGCGATGTGAAAACCCACAAATGGTACATACAACAACAGTTGTATAGCTACAGTAATCGGTAAATGTATACGAAGATGTGCATTGAATTTTGGTTTTTGATTTATTTAATTTTTGCCAACAGATTTGGTGCCGGCATTGTCATTTACTGGTTTGGCTATCATGTCGATACGCCATTGCTGCCGGAGAACAATGTGGGCATAGTTGTGCTGGATGACTTTCCCGAAATGCAGCATATCGAGTTCTTGAATCTGAGTGCAGACTCGAATGCCCAAGCAGCTGCACAGGCCAGTGGGCCCATTGCTTGTGAACCGGAGTCAACCTGATATTGGGCTGAGTTGCTGTTTGACAACGATGAGAGAGACGTTTCATGTGTTGTACAAAGTTCATACATCGAAAATTTTCATACTCTACCTCTTTAGTTTTAACTTGCATTATCATTTTGTTGCATATCCTTCACATGGAGTATGTAAATTGTTTGTGTTACAGGAATTAACAAGAAGAGCTGTTTACTTACATTATAATATTTAAAATTATTAATAGTACAAAAAATATAACTTTACCTAAATGCATCGAATATACAACAAGATTTGTGATTTATACCAGAACTGAAGACTAGCTGATGTATGGCAAAAGTCCATGTTTAATTATTGATTATTTTGATTGATTCACATAATTGACACAATGACACTTTGACTAATTGAAAATTCCATGCAAAATATAAGCTGTTTTGGGTACTGGGGTTTTTTAGAATTTACTTGGAATATGTAATTCAAAGCAACATTGTTTCTACACATCTGACAGCAGCTGCGCATTGTTTACATGTACATTGTGAACTGGCACTGCAAGAAGAAGTTCAATACGGTTCTTCCCTTCATCGTTAGACAATTTTGTGACACGTCAGGTTTTCGTTTGGAATTGCATTTAACGCGTAGCTCTCGAACAATTGAAGCAGAAGAAAACGAAAAAATAAGACAACATTTGCGCAATTGTTCGGTCCATTTGTGTCTACCAGTAAACATAACGTTTAATTCTACTAATCACGAGCTGATTAGTACAATTGGCACCAGTCGTTAAGACATCCAGCAACGGCAAAAATAGTATAGAACAAACATACAATGCGAACAACGTTGGCAATAGTCTGGCTCGTGGTGCTGACGCTGCAGCTAGCACTGGCCCTGCCAGTGATTAAAACAAAAGAGGACAAAAAAGAAGAGACGAGCACCCAAGCAACACCAGATCTGGAGAATGCGCTGGAGTACGAGCGATACTTGAAGGAAGTGGTCGAGGCATTGGAGAGCGATCCAGAGTTTCGCAAGAAGCTAGACAAGGCCAACGAGGCCGACATACGCGTAAGTGCTGCTTTGTGTATATGTGAGTTTTTGTTATTCGTGAGTGATGCTTCTAGAGCGGCAAAATCGCGCAAGAGCTGGACTATGTGAATCACAACGTGCGCTCCAAGCTGGATGAGATCAAGCGACGTGAAATGGAACGTCTGCGTGAGCTGGCCAACAAGGAGTACGAACTGAGCCAGGGCATCGATAGGGACCACATGAAGATACACCAGCACAGCACTTGGATCACAGCAACGAGCACACCTTTGAAATTGAGGATCTGGAGAAACTGATCAAGAAGACGTCGCACGATCTGGCTGAAGCGGATCGCAAACGACGTGCCGAATTCAAAGAGTATGAAATGCAGAAAGAGGTTTGAGCGCGAAGCT
>OZ020268.1:77989426-78096549 GCA_963971225.1 Melieria omissa | reverse complement strand
TGAAGTAAAGGCACTCTTTGTGAAGGAGCTGGATAAGGTGTATCAGTCGGGCATGCCGGAGGATGACATGCGCGAACGCGCCGAGGAGATGGAACGAATGCGTGAACACGTGTTCACCGAAACTGATATCAACGGTGATGGTCTGATCAGCTTCCAGGAGTTTCTAGAGCAAACAAAACGTGAGGAATTCGCTAAGGATCCCGAGTGGGAGACAGTAGATGAGCAGCCGCAGTACACACATGAAGAATATCTGGAATTTGAACGCCGCCGGCAGGCAGAAATCGATCGCATGATCGCGCAAGGACTAGTGAGTGCAGCACTTTGTTTTGGGAGGCCTTGGCTAACATTAATCGTTTTAAATTTTTTAAAGTTGCCACCACATCCGAACATGCCACAGGGCGGCTATCCGCAGGGCGGACCCAACACCTATCAACATCATCAGCAGCAACAGCCGCAAATGCACTACCAAGATCCACAGTATATGGCGCAGCAGCAACATCAGCAGTACGCCCAACAACAGCAGCAATACCAGCAGCATTACCAGGCGCAGCCTGTGCATCTGGAACCTAATCAAGTGTATCAACACGTTTCGCAGCAACAGCAAAACCAGCAAGTGCCACAGCAGCAGTATCAGCAACAGCATTATCAGCAAATGCCGCAGCAGCAACAACCACAGCAGATGCCGCAGCAGCAACAACCACGACAGATTCCGCAGCAGCAACAACAGCAGGTGCCACAGCAGCAACAACAACGGCAAATTCCACAGCAGCAGGTGCCGCAACAGCAGCAACAACAGCAGGTGCCGCAGCAGCAGCAGCAACCACAGGTGCCCCAGCAGCAGCAGCAACAACAGGTGCCCCAGCAGCAGCAACAACAACCTAATGTGGTGCCAGCAGTTAACAATCAACAACCACAACAGCAACAACAGCATGTGCCAAACCAGCAGCAGCAGCAAGCACCTCAACAGCAGCAGCAGCAGCAACAAATACCGCAACAACAACCTGTGCAACAGCAACAACATTAAGGCAACATTCCATCTCAACATTAAAAACAAATTGAAAAAAATCGAGCCATCGAGCAATCGCAACTTCACACCACGTCACCTACAACGACACTTCATGACAGCTATCGAACGCCTGCAATTTCTTCATTTATCAACGGCTATAATAATATCATTGTTACTTAGACTTAGTACTAGACAACTTTGAAATATTGTTCTGACATATGTCCATTAACTGAATTGCATTTGCAGACAATAGCTACGATGCTGAAAAGCATCTGCATTCTGTACTTCTATGCATTTCACTTTAACTGCTACAAAAACTTTAATTCTCTTCTATTCCATATGCTTTCCATCATTACATTTCGATGAATTCCCAACGGTGAGCGCCCCTGAACTGTAGCAAATTTTACACATGTTCTTCCATGCTCTGAGTTTTTAATTGAATTTGTACTACTTTTTGTAACGCTTTACCACATCTATTTTTATGTGTATTTTGTACCTACTTGTATGATAATTTATGTGCAAATGGCATAAATAAAGAAAAGCGAAATAAACGAACGCGAAATGTGGCAGATGCCTTCTTACGTATGTTTGTATTGTTGTCCCTGACATTGGCGTATGACGCACATGGCAAATGGTGTGAAGGTAAACAGTAGTTCAGTACACAACTGTGCGTCACACGTTTACGCAGAAGTCGAAAACTAGATTGTGGCGAGGACCGGGTAGGATCCTAAGTGAGTCATGCGTTGATGATTGTGATTATATCATTTTGTAGACGCCAAATGTTATGTGATGCCAATGTGCTTTGAAATGGGAAAGGTGTCAGTAGCAGACGATACGGCTTCTTTGACGCCATGACGCCTATAGAAGTAGTTGAACTCTTCTCGATTTTATGATGGTGACCATCGTAAAAGACTTCCAGTAAACATGAATCGTCGTTCAAAATACACAAAGAATAATAAATATAAAAGCCATAGTAGCGAAGATTGGTGTGAAAGTCCGTTAAAGGTTAAAGTTTTCGTAACCATTTACAGCATTTATGATATTAATTTCAATCAATGAAAAAATAAATCAGAAAATAACACATCGGCTGATAAGTCCCCGATCTAAGGTAGAAAACAAAACTTTTTTTGAGAAATTCAATTTTATTCATCAACATGGTTTCCTTCAAGAGCGATACATTCATTACAGCACTTCTCTAACATTTCGACACATTTCTTGTAAAACGATTTATCTTTGGCCTCTAAATAAGTATTTTTTTTGAGCGATCACCTCCTCATTCGAGCCAAATTTCTTTCCTGCGAGCATTTGTTTTAAGCCTACGAACAGATAAAAGTCGCTGGAAGCCAGGTCTGGAGAATAGGGTGGGTTCAAAAGTAATTCGAAGTTTAGGTCGTGCAATTTTGCCATCGTAGCGAGAGACTTCTTTCACGGTGCATTGCCTTGTCTGTTGGAAACAGCTGTCTCATGGACAAATGTAGTGCAAAATAAAATCCGCTCGCCCCTTTGATATCTTGATAGTATCAGCTATCTTCTGCAATTTCACTTTGCGGGTTTCAAAAACAATTTTGTGTACTTTTTTAACGTTTTCCGATGTAACCACCTCAATTGACCGACCACAGCGCGACGCATCGTCGGTGTTCGAACGACCACTTTTAAATTGAGCGAATCAATCAATAATGATACATTTTGCGAGTGCAGAGTCCAGCTAACACTTGTCGAGCCAGGATTTTGTTTCAATGCTGTTTTTTTCCATCAAAAAGCAATGTTTTATGAAAACACGAAATTCTTTTTTTTCATTGTTCTGAACAGGAGTAAAGTTGTTTTACTAAAACAATCGTTACTTCTGAACCAACCGTCACATTGTAATGAAAGTTTTACAAGTACCTTTTGAAGATTACTACTTAAAATAAAAAATAGTATTTCTCGTTTTGTAGCGCTTACAATGGGTCAGACCGGGGACTTATCAGCCGACGTGTTATGTAGAGTTCATTGAATGTTAAATCACATTCATTTTCCGGTTGAAAATATTTGTTACATGGACTTTTGCCGCAGTATTTCGACGTGTTCACAGAACTATGGTTTGCATGAATGTAATGTGATTTATTTTTGATGGATATTATCAGTTTTGTTATAAAACTTGCTTCTTTGAGATCATACTAACAGCAGCCTAGACTTTTTCAATCATTGTGACCGACAGCATTTATGAAACCCTGATTTTCCACTCAAAATTTATGGGATTGTAAGTCAATGCTTTAATACATCAAAATTAAATAAAAGAGTTTATTTTTTTTATTTTTAATTTTCGGCATTGTAGCTGATGTACGAGGGTAGTCTGAAAAGCTTCCATTCTCAACATAAAGATTTCAAAAAGTAAGGAATCTGTTTGCGCCTCCAAAACCACCAAAATTTTGACCATTTCGGATGCGCAGTTGTTGTTTGACAATAGTTTGACTCAGGTTTCTTTCAATACTTGATAAAACAAAAACTACAACTTGAAATTCGAAAGTTCTTTATTAATAAATTATCTCATGTAAATAATGCCACCGATTTATGACATCGATTAGTTCATTTCATTCGCTGCTCGCAAGCGCGAGTAATACGCAAAGAGGTTTTCACTATAAATTCCTCGTATTAGTTAAAAAATGTAAAGAAAATCATTAAAAAAAATATGAAATTATGTGGGTTTAAGATTCTTTTGACTTTACAAAAACAAAACTTTTTAAATAATAATGCATGGTTGTGTGTGTTTGAATGAATTGAATGATTTGTTGCAAATAAAACATAGTAACTTATATTTCTACCGGAAGCCTGTAAAATGTTACTTTCAATTTATTGAGCAAACGTAAAGTTGAGTGATTCCTTTTCATATAATGTTTTGTTTCGTGTTTTGCTGCAATCAAATGTAGACTTCCTTTGTTTGTTTTTTTTTTTGAAGCGCAAATAACATTTACTCTGTTATTGAATGCCATCAACTATAGTTTAACATTTGAAATATTTAAACTTAATTGCTTGTAAATATAGTTTAATCAGAAAGTGTGTATGTAACTATATTAAAATATTGAATAAAGTAATGAGATATGCTTAGGTTGCTTGAAGAGCATCAAGGGAGTTGAAGATATAACATTGTATGATGTATGTAGCAACAACTTTTTGCTATAATATGCATATGAATACAAATCATTAAGTGGGGGCTTTTGTAATCATTTAACGCTCAACTGTTGAGAATCATTGACGATGTGAGTTGATTTGAAAGCTGCTTTGCTTTCATGCACAAAATGTTTCAACAAAGATTGCTTAACAGTACTAAAATGTTTATATTTTTGAAAGGCAAATACTGCGATTTAAACTCTAAAGGCGTATAAATGCTTAGGTGCTGCTTAATTTTCGCTAATACAATTGTCAAAACTTTTAGTTATGAAAGCAGATTTCATAGAGCTTGTTGTCATACTTTGCACCTCACATGTTGGCTGAGCATGCAACGTGAATTTTATGTGGTCAAAAGGCGATTTTATTAAAACTAGGTTTGAATAAATATTAGAAATTTAAAGTCATTTTCGTTGGAACCATTAAAACAAAAAAAAATGTTTTTCTACTAAAAAACAATTTTGAAATATCAACTGGAAAATAAATTAAATTTGAATCAAAATTCTTATATTTACTCATTATTCTCATTATAGCGCAATGTGAACCGATAGCATAGTTTTTTTTAGAATTTTTTTAGTACATTTTTCAATAGCGTTTTTGTTTCATGTGTTGAAAACCAAAAAGGCGATTTAAATTATGCTTTGTATCAAATATTTATTTAGTAAAAGTTTATAACAGCGCTTAAACACCAAAATCGACTTGTATATTTTATTGTTGATGCATAAATTTAGTCAATTTAAAAAATCAAAATTGCTACGCAAATCAGGGCAACACTAGTCCAGCTGATTAAACTCTGATCTAGTTTTTTCTCAATCACGATCAGGTTGTGCCTTGTACAGATTGTTATTTTACATTTTGGCAATTAAAGCATAAAGCAATTTGCTGTTGAGACCTTAGCATTTTTCCGCAGTGGCTTTCAACAAGTTTTACTGTACTTAAGCAGAAGCTCTACTATTACTTAAATACATATACAATTGTTTGTAATATATCCGAAAACAATTAACAGTTGAGCGATAAATATTTGGCTAACATTCGCTGGAGATTAGAAACTGCAAAGAATTTTGAAAATTTGTTATAATTGTTCATAAAAGTAATGTAAATGTGCGCTGTCCCCATGTCAAATTTAATGACATATTGGAAAAAGCAACACCGAACGCATTCTTGTCAATATTACAAATACACAGAAGTGTCAGTTGTACTACTTTTGCATTTCATGATACAAAAAAGAAGGCAGTTCCACTTATTCTTGATTCAGTTTGTGACTTTTTGTTTTGCTTAATTTATATAGAAAATATAGAAAATTTCCCTTCCACTTGGTTTTTTCATCATCAGCACTAATGCGTTCTTCCATCTCATTCTCTTCTCTCTCTTCTCTTCTCTTCTCTTCTCTTCTCTTCTCTTCTCTTCTCTTCTCTTCTCTTCTCTTCTCTCTCTTCTCATCTCTTTTTTAACATCATTCAAAAATTAACCCCCCAACTGTCACAGTCAATTGTTCAAGATTCACAATGTTGACATAACAAATGATTGAAATAACTTTTACTTAGTCGTAACATAGAATAAAGCAAGTAAATTTTATGTTGAAAAGGTTTTTAATACCAAAATCAAAAGTCGCAGTATTTATTAGTATTTTGATAAATGTGGACACAATTTTCAAAAAATTTACACAACATCAAAGTAAAAACGGATTTTTACTCAAAAAAATTGACAATGAAATAATCTTCTTTTTTGCATCATGTATTAGAAAGGGGTTTTGGTTTGGTTTGATTTAAATTGCGTTGGTGAAAATGCGCATCTAATTTCATAAATTTAATTTTAAATGACAGATGATAAGTAATTGGCATGAAGAGCTCATTTAGAGCTGCTGTTATAAATGCTGATTTCATTCAATTTATTATTAGACAACTAATAGCAACAGTTGCTCAACTAAGCAGCGCATCTTGAACAATTAATTAATAAATTTGTTCACGCAATTCAAACCAACCCTATTGAACGCATTGGAAAGAACAATTATTGAGTAAATTTCAACAGCTGAATTTCTTATCGATTTGACGTAACCTTTACGTAGTTATGCAGTCACTGATAATTTATAATTATTTGTTTGTTTATACAAACATGAACGCATCAAATCTTTTTTAATGGTGAATTTTTGCAACATTCTGTTGTCTAATCTCAAGTTAGTTGCAGCCGCTTTAGCCGCTTTACATACATACATACATATGTATATGAAAATGAAACATTGCTGTTTGCGAGCACAGCATTGGCACTCAATCGATACTATACAGTAAAATAGTTGCATGATAGATGCATTTCGTAGCAGCAACACAACGTGCGCAGTTGGCAGATTCTTGTATGCGCATAAAAAAGCTAACGAAATTAAAATTACAAATCGATGTTTATCAATGTGACTTAAAATTTTAAGCTTTCTGTTGTATGCTTTAAGGAAATCAATTCGAAATACTTTTACTTTTCAGCACATCATTCATTTCGAATGTGCACACTTCTTTGTTTCGTATCGTTTCTTTATTTTGTTCTTTCGTTTGTTTACATTTATCATGTGAGCAGAGTTTATTGTTCGCAATTATTCAACTATTAGTCAGCGTTCTTTGTTATGTTCGTTTTCTCAACGCCTCCCGCACATACATATCTACAACCCTATACAACGTGTAGTACGCGTAAAGTGTGACTGCAACATCTACCACGATACAACAACGCTCGCGACGGACGCATTGCTGTCCAGCAGCTGTTGCACAACAACTTCCGCCCAATGCACACTCACACGCAAATAAGGCATATTTTCTATTTCAACAAATCTCTGTTATTCGGTACGTGTGTAGTTGCAGACATAGTGGTGTATAAATGCTTCAAAAACAATTCAATTGGCGCAAAAAGTACATATTCGCATTACGCTGCGTACGTTGTAATAGTTAGTTTCTATATAATTTGGACGCCCAATGACATCTTATGCGCAAATCAAAATCTCAACTAATAGTCACTTAATTTTAGTAGTGGTTGGCGTCCTTACGTGGGCATTGCTAATGTATCTCTTAAGACACGTACACATACTCATACATATAATATGCAAAATAATTTCACTTACGAAAATAATTTGATTATATGCATCTCTACACATCTGGGATTGCCGTAGATATTTCTCTTCTCTCTAGGTTTTTTTTTTTTGTATCAATTTTCTCATTTTTTATATGTATTGTACAATACTCGATTTCGTTTTGTCGTTAATAAAATATAGTATAAAAAAGGTTTCCATATTTAAACAGTACGAAAACTTATAGAGAGCAACAAAATGCAATGCATAATTTTGTAAATTCACATCATGTTTGTGGGAGACGGGAGCGGTCGAGGGCGGGATGAGGCTTAACGACAACACACGAGGAGGGGAGTTGGGATAAACAGGTTGAATGAGTTTTATCGCCTTGCAATGCCGCTGCTGGCTGCAGGCTTCGGAAGACCGCTGCGTTTCACAGTCGTGGGCGGTCGCAGCCCAGACGGTTTCGGTATGCCGGTGGAGCCCGTGGTGATTTTCGTTAAATTACTGGGCAGCGTCGGCACGGGCTTGGCGATTGGAGCGCTCGTTACCGTTGGCTTTATGCCGGATCCAGCACTTTTCACACTGCCACGGGACGAAGCTGAAGACATACTCTGCAAGCGAAAACAGAAAATTTGTGTCAAATTGATATATTGACACGAATTCAATTTCACCACGTCAAAACTATTAGCTACTACTAATTTTTTTAATTTATTATTTGTTAATATTTATGGCATTTTTTCTTTAACCCTTTCCGACATGAAAATAAACCGGGCTGTATGAATTGTATGGGCTGTAGTCCAGGGCCGTAGCTAGGGGGGTAGGGGGGTTCTGACCCCCCGAAATGTTAGAACATTGTTTTAATTTATAATATTCTAAACTAGTTACTAATCACACCATGCATGGCTACGTTTACATTGAGCCCAAGTGCCTAATTAAGTTAAATTAGTAATTTAATTTAGCTTGGAAGCTTGTTTTCAGTCAGCTGTCGGGTTTTGATTTGAGTAAGCCCCCCCGAAAAAAAATCCTGTCTACGGGCTTGCTGTAGTCCAATATATTGGAAATTGTTACCGAAAGGGTTAACTCACATCCGTTGGTGAATGCCTGCCAGCGTCTGAATCAGCATCATTCGTCGTTTGCACCACACTCTTGGCTGTCGCGTTTAGACTGTAATAGCCGGACGACGGACGCACAAGGCCAGCACGCTTAACGCCTCCAACGCCCGGCGCTCGTATTCCAGACACAAGTCTCGGCACCTTGAACACTGCCTCCTCGTTAGCCTGCAATGAAAAAACACAGTGTTTTCGGTTAGCACTTAATCCTGCATACTGACGACAGCGCGTAGCATTACTTGTTGCTGTGGTGGCCCGTTAGTACTTTGCGCCGCCTTTGCCTTTGCCTGTTCAAACACACAATTAGTACAAGTTCTGTTTTTATTTATATTGTAATGAAATCATTTCAATACGCACCTCTTTTTGAACAGGCAACACATTGTTGCTGTTGTTGGGCTTCTTCAGTCCATACGCCTGTGTCTTGGGTGCCTGTAGACCGCTTGTTGCCGATGAACCACTGTAGCCGAAATTGCTGGACAAATTGTGAAACGATTTGGACTTGGTGCCCATGGGACTTTTCAGTTCGCTGGCGCCACCATTGTTGCCGCTCAATTTCAACGGCTGCATGCGACTGAATCGTGCGTCTCTAATGCCATTCACTGCAGTGGCATTCGCGAGCTTGGTCAATGGTTGTAGGAGCGCTGACGCCGCTGCAGTTGATGCCTTTTCCAAATCACCGGCCGATGTGGCTTTCACCACACTGAGTTTTTGCAGGCCCGAAATGTAGCGCGGTCGCGAACGTGAACGCGAGCGCATTGCCGACTCAACCACGGCTGTGTATTCGTCGTCATTGGGGCCTGGTGCAGGCGCCACTTCGGGCAAATTGTAGGCGGGCAGCTGCTTGTCACGCGGCTTCTTGTAGGTCAGGTAATTCGGATTGATTTTCGAAACCGCTTTGGGTGGCACTTCCATGTTGGCCGCTGCCGCCGTTGTGGATTCCACCTCCGATTTGTTGTTATTGAATACGTTGGCTTCGCTGTACTCGTGGCGTGACACTCGTTGTGGCGGCTCCGAAGCCACATTTCCATCGTTCACCAGCTCACCATCATCATCATCATCAATACAAGGCACTTTCACTTCCTCCGCAGCATGGCGCTCCTTTACGATTTTCGTCTTGAAGCGATCGCGATCGCGTTCTCGCTTCTCGGCCAGCTTGTACAACGTTTGCAAGTTCTTCGGCTCGCTCGCACCTGTCTCAGTCTTTTCGTCAGCTTCCTGCTGTTGTTGTTGTTCTCCTGCATTTGCATGCACTTCAGTCTCACTATTCCTCACATTCGAGCCGACACCAGTGTCTGATTTCTGCACCGTGTACGAAGCGTCCAACGGCGAACGCACTGGCGACTGCGACGACAATAACGACAAATTGATGTTGTCGTACAGGCGGCTGCGACGACTAAGCAAACGCTCTCCGCTGCCACTGCTCAACACCGACGTCGATGAGCTGGACGTTGTCAGGCCATGTGTTGAGCTGTCCTGTGACTCTTTCAGCAAACCTTGCACGGAGCGCTTCAAGTCTTTTAGAAAGCTTTGCCTGTGTTCACTTGCTGAATCGCATAGAGATTCCCTGGATTTCTGTAGTTCATTGCATTTCACCTCTGCGCTGGCATTGAGCCGGCCCGCCGCCTCATCCGCCTCATGGCGTGCGCTGTAGTTGAAGCGTTTCTTAATAGTTTCCAGCGACTTTTTCATCTTGGTGTGTTCGGCATTCAGTTCTACTTTGCTAAACTCCTCCAATATGTCCTCAAACTCCTGGTCATTGTTGCTGGCCAGCAGCTCCTCCTCTGCCTGCGCCAAATCCAACACGTTCTGCATCTCTAAGATGGCAGCACTTTGTTCGATGCGTTGCTGACTGACGCCACTGTCAGTATTGCCGCTGGCACTACCACCGCCGCTTTCGCTTTTACTGTACGTTCCGTTTGGATTTGCAATGTCCTCAATCAATTCCAAGCTCTCAAGGCGCGGCAGCGCTCCGGAAAACACTTTCGAATTGCTTTGAGACTTTGATGTGGCTTTCAGGCTGTCCTGCGGGAACGTGTCGCTGAGCACTCGTGTGGCGTTCAATTGCTCCTTGGATGCCACTATAGGAGAGATGTTTACATCATCTACCAGCTTCATGGAGGGCGTGAAGTGTTGGCGCTGCTTTTGCTGCTGCGCGCCCATTGTCTGCGGTGTCGATTCGTAGAATTTGCGGCCAGCAATCACTGCACTCTCCACGTTCTCGGGCGTTTCACAGCGCGCATCCGGCCGGCCGTCGGGCGTCAGCGGCTGACAATCGAATGTGGAATTCGACCGCACCGGAAGACAAATCGTTTCATCCATGGGGCGTGGCTTCCTGAACGTACCGTTGGCCACAAACGACTGCGTCTCACCCGCAACGCCGATGTCGTGCGTCACATTTAACACTGGCTGCTCCTCGCAGGGCGTGTCCGCGGCCGACAACGACTCGGCGCACAGACTGTTCTCCACCAAATCGAATGTTGTATCACTAATGATGTCGTCGCTAAGCAGCATTGTCTGGTGCATGATGCCCGCACGATCGGTCGCTGCTGTGCCGGCCCCAACACCACTTTCACTCGCACTAACTCCCACAACTGTGCTGTCAATTGCCGCTATCCGATTGCAGGCCTCCACACTCTCCGTCGAGTTGTCCATGGTGCTGTAGGCGGAAGCGGTCTTGCTAAGCGCCAGTGAAATGTCATCGATCTGAGCTATCTGTGAGTCCTTAATGAGTGTGCCATCGCCAGACATGGTGAGCGACTCCAGCGCCTTGCGGTCGCGTATCATGTCGCTCAGTGTGTAACCGTCGTTGGTCGTTTTGTCGGCCAAATTGAACACGTCATCGCCACCGCCGTTTCCATTAAGCGCCGCGCTAAAGTCCAGACTCTGTGTGGACTGTAGGAAATTGATGTTGGAAAAGTCGGCCGATGTGATGAGTGAGTTGTTCATGCGCTCCAAGGACACATCCATGGAGGAACATATGGAGGACGGGGGCGACGTGTCCTGCAGAAATGACTTGTGCATGGTGGTGACCAAGCCGCCAATCTCCAAATGGAGCATAGGCTGCGCAAGACGTGGCTGAGCCTGCGGTGGTGCGCCATTTGTATTCGATGCATTTGACTAGAAGTTGAAAAACATTTTAAGACAGACCGTTGTGGTCGATAATATAAAAGCAAAAAATTGGTAAGTTTACATTTCGTTACATTTGGCTTATTAGGAGGACAACCTAACAAAATGCAACCTAATTTCTTTGGGTTTAAATAATAAATAAATAATATAAACTTTTATTGCATTTGAAATTTTCCCCACCTAAACTTATAACTTAAGATTTTTTGCAGTGTATTTTAATAAGTTTTAGTATTATTTAGAAATTTGTATTTAAATAATTATTTGCATATTCAATACTTACAAAATGTGTTTCCAAATTCTGAGCTGACTTTCTTCTTGGCCGAGTGAAGGTTCGTGAATTTAACTTATACGCTTTTGTGTTGAATTATGTGCGCATAGGCGGCGAGTAATTGGCACCGTGCGAATTGCAAATTAGTCCATTGTGGGTGTGGGCATGCGCGACAGCAAAGACAGTTGGGACAACAGCAACCAAAACCGAAACCGGAAACAACAATAGAAAGACAACAAAGAATAAAATTAACACGTATAAAGAAACCAAGTTCGGTTAGGCCTCAATATAAAGTACGCTATATACATATATATTTTTTATTATATACATTTAAATATGAGCTTGTGATCGAATAATGCACCAGAAGAGTTCATTCATATAAAAGTTTCAAAGGAGACGCGATATCAGAACTGATTTTGGGAACTGATAAGAAAATTATCATTACGTCATCAAAATATCCTAATTGTCAAGGACTAAATTGTTGGTACATAGATATTTATCTCATAGGGCATTTAGGGTCATAGAACTCATTTCCCCTTTATAAAGTGTACAAATGTATTTTATCTACTACGAGGGTTGCCTTTTATATTTTTTCAAAAAGGATGAAAATGCATTTTGTTATCATCAAAAATGGTTTTATTGCTTTTCAAAGTATTCTCCTTGAAGATTTATACACTTTTGCGCTCAAGCCAATTGTCGAAACACTTTTTCCACTCCGATTCAGACACTTCCAAAACATGGTTTTTGAATGCTTCAGCAGCATCTTCTGGCGATGAAAATCGTTGACCACGCGATTTTTTTGTATGTGCGAGAATAAAAATAAGTCATTGGGTGCGAGGTCAGAGCTGTATGGCGGATGACCCATTAAATCGGTGCTTTGGTCGATCAAGTAGACGGTTGTTTGAGCCGATGAGTGAGAGCGCGCATTGTTCTGGTGAAGAATGATTCGGCTTCGGCAGTTGTTTTTTCGTACACTTCTGTCGAACAAAGAGTTGTATACCACTCAGAATTGGCCTTTCTACGTTGCTCTAACGGCGCAATAGCCACATGACCAGTTTTGCTAAAGAAACAGGCGACGACTTTCTTTGTTGTGCTGCGTGCCCAAAAAAATTTTGTTGGATTTGGCTGGTCTTGGATGACCCATACGATTGCTGTTTTGTTTCGGGCTCATACGCATATATCCATGATTCGTCACCTGTCACGATCTTATAAACGTCTTCCGAAGTACTTTTCCATCATTTCTGTGCACCAATCGACACGAGCCTTTTTTGAGCGATTGCCAAATTATGAGGGATCCAACGAGAAAAAATCTTTCTGACAGCCACATGTTCATGCAATATCGAATGCACGGCCGTGAAACTAATGCCCAAGGATGCCTCTATTTCACAGTATGTCACATGATGATATCTCAGTTTCTGGCACAATGACCGATTTCGGACAACCTTCACGAAATTCGTCCTGGAGCGAACGGCGACCACGCTTGAATTCGTTAAACCAGTCATAAATTGTCTTGAGGATTGGTGCTTCATCACTAAATTCGGAATGAAGGCGATCGAAGCACTGTTGTTGAGGTAATTCACTTCGGAAATCGTAAAACATTATGGTTCAAAAATGTTCACGAAAAGAATTTTTCAAGTCAGTGTAATCAACACAAATAGCGATTGAACATCAAAATGTTCTAAGCACGTTTATTGTAAAAAATGACAAACTTTTCAATGGCAATCTCAGGTTTTTCGAAAACTCACTAGACTATCCCTATTGAAAAAATATAAAAGGCAGCCTACGTATTACGTTTTATATTAGATGAATGAGAAAAATGAATTCATCCAAAATGCTGTACTAATTATCAGATAAAGTTAACATCATCTGACTGCAACTGATTAATAACTAACTAGTAACTTTTCTGATTAATTTAGTCGTATTTAGTAGTCAAACATTCCGCGGGTTTTCTTTTCTTTGAGCGAAATTCACGAGAAGTACCCAAGCTGTTTATTTTGTTAAGCATACGAACTTATAATTCTTTGCATATCACATTATCACATATGGGCATTACGTCCGAACATAGCAATACAACTATCAGTCTGTTACTTTTGCTTAATTGATTAACCAAGCTGCCGGCTATAGCATGCGATAGTGTAATACGCAACATGTCGCCGAGGCTGCTGCCTGCAATCAACAATTTATGGTAAATTTCTAACGTAATGTAGGTGCGTATGGCAATGGCGCGCGAAAGCGCCCGCTGTTCTGCACAATTTAACAGAACCATAAACAACGACCGGGTTGTTGGACGCGCCGCTTTCAAGTTTGAGTCATTGCAAGTCATTGTGCAAAACGAATATTTCGATTGAATTTCATTTTTCGCCACAGCCACAGCTGGTCGTCGGTCAGCGTTGTAAACTCGCCGCCCACACTTCCGCGCACTAACCAGCTAGAAAGTCGACTTGTAACGGGTAGCATACCTTGTTCCTGCTGATACGGAGGCAGCATGCAATTGTTGCTCTTCCATTGCTGCAATATATTCGAGACGTCATCGTGTGTTTTGTCCTCCAAGCAACTGCAAGCGAAAAAAACACAAACGACAGGCGTGTCAACAGATGCATTCGGCCAATCCGAAAACGCAATTTTGCACAGTGGTGGCGAGGGGCCGGTTACTCACATGAACGAGTCATCTTTGAGCGCCTCGTCGATGTCCAGAATGTCCATTGCGCCCGATTCGGTTGGCTCTTGGGGCTACTACTGTGTTTGCGTTGATGCTGGCTGCGACTTGCAGTTCCTGTTGGTGCACCTCCACGTCTTTTGTGAGTGTGTGCTATTACGACAGTGAAGTTAAGGGATTGTTTTTAGTTTGTTGCTTCGTTTACTTTTCGGTTTTATGTAAACTGTCAAAAGAGGAAGAAATCCAATCAATTTTGTTGTTTTATCGTTTTATTTTAATGGAATTTGTACGCTGTATTTTGCAATCAACTATTTTCAATCTGAAACTTCCTATTGCACTCTTCTTCTTCTTTATGAAATTTCTTAATTTCTCGGTTTCTAGCTTTTTTCCCTCATTATATTTTTTCGAGTGCCCGTTTTATGAAAGGTTCGTCGATTAGCCGCATTTGTTTACACATTTAACGAATACTCGAGCGGAAATTATGCAATTTTGACATTGTAGTTGGCACTAAATTCGATTTGTTTGTAGCCTTTTTATAAACTATTATTCACCTATTTCTTTTTTCCAAAAAATAAAAGAAATAAAATGAGCAGCCCCACTTCCAGCTGCTTTGCCGAGAAATAGTGACAAAGAACTGAAGAAACGTATTCACAGCATGGTCGCATTGGCGCGTACGGAAATACCAATGCAGTGACAGTGTTGTTAGCGCTTTTGCAATCAATGAGGTTAAAGTTCAGAATTTTTATATGTCCACTATTCCAATCATTTAAAGCCGAAGATATTAAAAATAATCCGAAAGCCTTTGCTGGTGACGTTCAAAATGTGTTTTATTGAATAATTTTTATAAAAATTTGAATAAACCATAAAAAAACATTGAATTGGAAAGCAAGGTTGATTTTTTAAACTTTTGTAATAATAATAACTATGTTATTAACTGTTTATTCTGTAATATGCACAATTAATCAAACAATTAAACAAATAAGCAAAAGTTCAGTTTATTGTTGTCGACTGTTGCCAAAAAACAGTTAGGTCTCTCTTCATGTCGAGACATTTGATGCTATAGCTCAATGCAAAAGAGTCCTAATTCGAATTGTGACACTTTTGCCGAAATAAATGTTTGTTGAAGTTAATTTTAAGTCAAGTTGTGACAATTTTAGTTTATATTTTCGAATAATTAATAGTTTTAATAAATAATTGACTGGCACGACAGCCCGCTTACGCGAGACTAAGGTCTAGCTTCCCGCCACCACCAGTGTTGTGCGTGTGAATTTGTACGCGGGTGAAAGTGACCTACAGTTTTATGCCGGTTCCGAACGGCAGGTTGGGAGCTCTTTCATAAGCAATTTTTACTCTCAGAGGTTTGCCATTTCCAGCTGAGAGGACAGCCACCGAAAGAGAAAAAAAACGAGTTTTTCCGTTATTTTTTTTAGGTGTTATTACAGGCAGTATTTGAACCTGGATCGCTGCCTTCGACTCGCGGTCCAACGCACTAACCAACTGAGCCACGGCGGCTTTTATTTTCGAATGATTAAATTCATTTCGAACTTTCAACATTTTTCTTTAAATTTTTTAACTCTAATTTATAATTTGTTAAATTTAGTAAAAGTGGCATAACTCAAAATAATTCGGTAATTATTTAATTAAAATATCATCAAAAAAGTCACAACTACTAAACGGTGTCTACGTTCTTTTAAAAAAATGTTTATTCAGTTAAAAAACAGTTTTTTGCGTTTCCTTAAAAATTAAAAACTTTGAGTTGTGTCACTTTCGTAGTTGGTGTGCAATATGCACATACATATATGACTCGACTTTTTTAACACATCGGTCCTCATGTGTGTACCAACAATTTATTACGTCCCATTTTTTTACTTTTCACAAAATTCATGAGCAATTCTCGCTTTACGTAATTTTACATTAATTTGATTATAAAGTTTCTTTAATTCCTCAGTATGTTCCTTAAATTCGACTTGTTATTTTCTCTTTTCAAAAATCTCGGCCTATCGAATCGTTGCGAATTTCTGAAAATTGACCGTGTTGAATTTGCCCAGCACCTCCACTGGATAGTGCCTACCCTCGGCCGGTGCGTGAATGCGTATCTGACGCATGTGTGTATCGCGTCCGTTCTGATGGTTTGAGATGACCGCAATCTGCAGCATAAATGTGCGAATCGACTTGACGCTGCCCTCTTTGATCGGTATGGCCACCCAACCTGCGAATGCAAATGCAATATTTGGTAGTTGCTATCACTCTCAACACTACGCTTACCTGTTGGCTCGGTGAGATCTATGATCTGCAGCTCCTGCAAATCATTGAAATGTGTGCCGGATCGTATAGAGATGCGCGAGGGTGTGTAGCTCTCGTCCAGCTTGTAGTCGGTGTAAATGTAAATCTGGCTGATGCTCGTTTTGCGATGAAATTGTATGTTCACCAGATGCGGCAGCTGGCCGTCCGATTGCCAGTATGTGTCCATGATGTTGTCGCGCAGGCGCTCCACGCCGAAGCCTTCATTTACCAATTATTTGTATTAGTAAATATAAATGAAAATAAATTAAATATTTGTTTTAATATTTCAGTGAGCAATGTGAAGTTGGCAATAAACGTACCCGGCTTACAGGAGCTCAGACTCCACACCGCTTGACCGCCGACTTCACGCACATTGCCCATGCGCTCCTCCGCTAGCGGATCCTCGCCAGTGACTTCCTCGTCGCCGTTGCCCGCCACTTTAGTAAAATTTATAAAATTGTTATTACAGAAATGCGCTGCGAAGGAGGCATGAATTTTGTTTTGTTTATTGTCAGCTGTTTGTACAGTCACTGTCAAACTGTGCGAGCGCGTAGCCAACTAATTACTGGCGCTGATAGGGTTTTGGATTAATCACAATTTGGAAAGTATCAAAAATGACCGCAATACAACTTTTTTCTCGATATGAACGATTTATACTTTGCAAAAACGTGGTAATTTACTTTATCCTAAACATTGAAAAACTTAACCTTTCAAAGTGATACCAAAGAAGATATTTACGACGTTGAAAGATCTCAAGGCATCTTCAAATAAACTGAGTTGTTTCTAAATTGGTCAATTCAAGTTGACCTTTGCTGCTTAATGATTTTTAACATTCAATATTTCTTTGGAATTTCACAGATATTTAAAAAGTCCAGGAAAATAAATTAATAAATAAAGCATCAATACAATCCAAGTCGATTTGGTTTTAAGGCTCATCTTTTAATGCTTTTTCGAGTAACCCAAATGTTATGTATATTTCAATCCACCAACATTGAGGAATTGTCCACTGTAAATGTGACAGATGCTTGACAGATAGTCACGTAATGTTCGGTCAAACCCCGACTTTTACCGTGTCTCGATATTACTATTTGGTATTTAAATCATAAAACATTTGCCTAAGAAATGTGCACATGACATTTAAAGTCGCCACGCCTCTTTGTTAAAGTTCTAGAGCTAGTTTACTTTTGAACAACTTTAGCTTAAAACGGGTTAAATAAATTGTATATAAATATCTTTTAATTACAGAAAAATCATTTAATATCATATAATATCATACAAAATTATCACTTTTTGATTTTATTTATCCATTATTAAAGACACAGGGTTTTGACCAATTCGTAGACTTCAATTAGATAATTTGCTTTGAATTCACTTCCAAAAATATTAGTTTGTTGGTGCTATAAGATGACAAATAGGTGAAGTTGCTCTCAGGCAACCTTGGGCTCGAAAGGGATATATATGTCGGAGTAGTAGAGTCAATTGTTTTTTCTACTGTTTAGAAAAACACTTGTTCAGTAGAATCAAGCAATCTTTGGAAAAGCAAAAAAATAAAAATGTGGGAAATGTGTTTTAAAAAAGGCAGAAACGAAAAGCGCGTGAAAGAAAAACGTTGTATTATGGAAAATTCTACATCAGAAGTGGGATTTGTCCCCAACTGCCAAAATACAGACACCCATCATGATCCTGACGTGTGGAAAGTGCTATACGAACAACAAAATCAACAATTTTTGGAACTCCTGAAAACGTGGAAGGCTCCAGTTGCAGATAAAGTTCAGTTGCCTGAATTCGACCCGGATGGAGTAAACGTGGATGCACGTGCCTGGATATCGACTGCTGATATGGTCATGGCCGAACAATCACTACGAGGTTCTGCTTTGATGGTGTCACTCAGCCGCGCTTTGAAAGGACCGGCAGCAACATGGTTGTCTCAAATAGCGTTTCCTGAAATGTGTTGGGATGCGTTTTAGGAGCTTTTTATCGCCAGATTTGATTTCTCGGAAACACCAGCTGCGTTCTTCATAAATATGCTGAACACTAAACCAAAAGATGGCGAATGTTTGGCTTCGTATGCGGCAACGATGATGACTTCACTCATGTTAAAATGGAAAAACAGGACGACGGAACAATTGGCTGTTTTTTAACTGTTTTGGCACATATTGCACAATTTGAACCGCGCATCCAACGTCTTGCTTTCACCACCAACATATCTGGCAGAAACCAACTACCACAAGAGCTGAAGGCAATGTCGTTCTTGAAAAAGAAACCTGCAGCCAACGTGCATGGACATGAAGAATTTGTCGTGAAGAGACCAAAGTTTGCTCACGATGCCCTTAAATGCTATAATTGTGGCAGGTGTGGTCACAAGGCTGCAATATGCCGATTTAACTTCAAAACAGATGCCCAACAGAGGACTACAGACAAAAAAAGTGCTGAGTAAGAACACTTCCGGATCAAACGCATCAAATGCTACCTGTTTTCGTTGCGGTGAACCTGGTCACTATGCTTCGCGCTGCTCAACTACAACAAAAGGAAAAGAGCTTCATACTCTGACGCTGGGTAAGTGTCAGAATGGTAAATATTACCGCTGGATGGAAGTGGTTAATGAATGCGAAACTGAGTGAGTTTTCTCTAATACTGGTAAAGTATTAGAATGGTATTCTCTAATACTGGTAAAGTATTAGAATGGTATTCTCTAATACTGGTAAAGTATTAGAATGGTATTCTCTAATACTGGTAAAGTATTAGAATGGTGTTCTCTAATACTGGTAAAGTATTAGAATGGTATTCTCTAATACTGGTAAAGTATTAGAACGGTGTTCTCTAATACTGGTAAAGTATTAGAATGGTTTTCTCTAACGCTGGTAAAGTGTTGGAATGAAATTAAGTAATTGATTTGTGAATACTATCGCTGGAGGAAAGTGGTAAAGTAAAATTAAAAAAAAAAATTATAACAAAAAGAACCCAAATGTTTATGAAAACTGTGAAAGGTAAAGTGTCCTTGGAAACTATTGGGCCAGGATTGGCCGAGTTAAAAGAAAGAAGAAGAATCGCACAGAGACGTGCGACTTGTCAGAATGGCCGTGTCGGAGTAGTAGAGTCAATTGTTTTTTCTACTGTGTAGAAAAACACTTGTTCAGTAGAATCAAGCAATCTTTGGAAAAGCAAAAAAATAAAAATGTGGGAAATGTGTTTTAAAAAAGGCAGAAACGAAAAGCGCGTGAAAGAAAAACGTTGTATTATGGAAAATTCTACATATATAATTACTAGCTGACCCCGCGAACTTTGTCTTGCACGACATTTGTTATTTTTTTTATAATGAAATACGCGAGATGGCAAATCTATGGAGATGCAAATTTACGAAGAAAATTAACTGAAGGAAAAGGAGGAGCTATTGATTAACGTAATCGGGGCCCACAAATTAGCAATGTTGCTGCTAAGTTTCAGTAAAGAAATGGACTGCGCTTGAACCGGATTTAAATTATATGAGCGGTGCCATGCCCTCTTATTCAATACCTGCCCCTTATTCAATGCCCTCTGGCGAAAGAGAAAATGGTAGGTTCGTACTAAGTTTCATTGCTGGGCGGCTTATAGCAAAATATTTTGGTCACAAAAAAAGTGCCACTCCCCTTGTCCAACGCCCATCAAATCTTATCAGTAGAATGACTCATCTATGGGACGACGGGATACAAAATTTCAGTGTTGTAAAACTTACAATTTTGAAGATATTCCATTATTAAGATCTGGCTCGTATGGGTGGTGCCACGCCCCCTCGTCCAATACTTGCCCCATTCCCTCTGTCGAAATATATGAATAAATGGTAGGTTCGTACTAAGTTTCATTACTGAGCGACTTATAGTTCAACAAAATATTTGGGTCACAAAAAATGTGCCACGCCCCTTGTCCAACGCCCATAAAATCTTATCATTAGAATGACTCATCTATGGGACGACGGGGTACTAAATTTCAGTATTGTGCTACTTACAATTTTGAAGATATTCCATTTTAAAGATTTTGGTGGTATGGGTGGTGCCACGCCCCGTTGTCCAAAACCCGCCTCATTCCGTCTGTCGAAAGATGAGTACATGATAGGTTCATGCTAAGTTTCATTGCTGTGTGACTTACAGTTCAGCAGAATAATTGGGTCACCAAAATTTGCCACGCCCCTTAGGGGTATAAAAAATAGTTAGTAGCCGATTCTCAGACCTACTGAATATGCATATAAAATTTCATAAAAATCGGTCAAGCCGTTTCGGAGGAGTATGGAACTAACATTGTGACACGAGAATTTTATATATAAGATGTCTCTAGAATTAATTGGTGTCACTTTCTTCAATGAAACAACGTTAGACTTTCAGATTGCACACATATTATATGTATATTGTATAATTTATGATGTATTGATATTATATGCATCTAAAATAAGAGAATTTATACTTTCAGTACTAATCCAAATTTACATACATAATTTTAAATAATTTCTAATTTAAATTTGAAATAAAAAATGAAAATTTTTGCCGCTGCTAAATGTCTAACTTAAATAGTTGTGAGTAGTATTTTAAATGATAAGATTTTATAAACTGCTTCACTTTTACAACTCCGCCGCATCAAACTATACCAATACGTTGCGTATTTTTTCGTGCGTATGTATGTTTGACGTGCAAAATTTCGAAGCAATTCAAGTCGAACGAAATGAACAATAATTGCTCATCATAAGTGTGTGTGTGTGTGTGTCTGTATGCAAGTGCATCGAATCAAAACTGTGTATATAGAACAAGTCATAAAAAAAGTCTTTGTCTTTGCCGAAACTTAGCTCAACTCAACTCAAATGAACTGAACTGAATCGTATTATGTATTACACAATACAATAAAATTTTCACTTAAAAACGCACGCCGCTAACGAAGTTTCACTTAGGATAAGGTGATTGCATATTTTATGTTGCTCCGTTGTTTGTGGTTTGTACTTTAGATGGACTTCATTGAAACACAGTGCCGCAGTTGCTGATCGAATGGTGTGGGAGACGAGTTGTCGGCTGCTAT
The DNA here is from genome assembly GCA_963971225.1 of Melieria omissa. Classification (NCBI taxonomy): domain Eukaryota; kingdom Metazoa; phylum Arthropoda; class Insecta; order Diptera; family Ulidiidae; genus Melieria; species Melieria omissa. The sequence continues at coordinate 78,074,874 of OZ020268.1, read as the reverse complement.
ACGCCATTCGCATCGTTCCCTTGGTTTAAGCAGCAAAATTCTAAATGGAAAATCCATCTGTCTAATTCCTTTCTGCTTTGGAATAAACTAAAGACTCAACGTGTAAAGAATATTCTTGCAAATATGTTTACTACGCAATTGTGATGGCGAAATTGGCCGTGGCATACACATATTTATGCGTATTCCTGCTTCACCGCTTCACTTAGTTTGAGGGCGTCACGATACACGCCAAGTGTTGGCCGGTGTGGTGCTCCTCCGCCAAGTACATCTTCCGTGCGCATGTTCCTCGCTAAAATCTCGGAGCATCGCCAGGGAGGCATCTGCATGAAATGATATTACACTTTTCGCTTCTGTTGGAGTGCAACGACTTCTCCATCGTAAACAAACCAAAATGTAAAAACATAAAATCATTCCATTTGAACAGAACAGAGTTGTGCACTTAGTTGATGCTGTGTGACACTGTGACACGCCTCTTTGCGAACGCTACAACAATGGATAGCAGCGCATGCTCAGCATCTGTGTTCGCCGCTTGTAGGGTTTTTTATTTCGTTATTGTGGATGTCTTTGCTTGCGTTGCTGCTGCGTTTGCTGTTGCTCTGCCTGTTGCTCTAGCATTGCTATCTGCTGCTGTCTGTAGCCTCAATTGAACTTCATCTAAAACACCAACTACTTAAGAATCTAGTTACTAGCACATAGTATATCTGAATTTGCATCTTGAGTGGGATTGCGTTGCCAACAAGAGTCCGGCCAATGAGCACCACTGGTCACCAGAGGTTCCGTGGCACGGCGTAACCTTCTTTTGTTACATAGATGTTGCGATCGGAGTACACCTGCATTTCTGGATTGCCCAGTTCGTTTTGTTTTATGGTGCCAGCACCGCCAGCGCCATCATACGAGGTGATCGTTTCGGTTTTGCCATCCATGCTGCGCGTTACTGTTGTCGTCTGGTGACCCTGAGAATCCTTTGTGACGCGAGTCGTCTCATACGACCCGTCTGGCTTGCGTACTGTCTTGGTCATGACGCTTTGACTGAACATTTTCGGGCCCTGTAAATATGTGAAAAACTAATGAAACTTCGGAAGGGTCGAAAGGAAAAAGCGAAAGATTTGCACCACGTGCATACATATGACAGACTGAACACTTAGCCATGGCCATGATACAATAATATTTTAATAATACTTCTTTTTTTGCCTGAGAGGCCGAAACATAATTTTTTCCCTGATTTCTTTTTCCCCTTTAATTCAACAATCTTGGTATTTTATTTGCAATGAATTTGCTTTCGTTATTATTATTATTGATGGGATAATGTACTGCGACCTAGTAGATCTATTGTGCCCCCTTCATGGATCTCAAAGACTATCAGTGAGTCCAGTATCCGAGAATTTCAGTATGTTTCCTAAACCTCTGGCTACCCAGTCTGCACCCGATAAGAGATAGTCCCCCAGGTGCTTCTTTTTTCATGCATGAGTACAGGGCGTTCTCCTAGTATGTGTATTGCAGTCTCGTTTTCCTGCAAGCAGAACCTGCAAATAGTTAGATGATAATTCAATTTACAATGCCCTGTAAGCATTCCCGTGATAATCCTAAGATTATGTTTTGATAAGGTCATACATTCCTTGAAACGTTTTCTATTGTAAGACCCGATAACCAGCTTCGAATGCTCTAGACCTGGTTGATTCTCCCAGTATTGATTCCTTCTGGTTGTCTCGTCCTTTCTCAATAGGATGGTTTTTCCAAACCACAAAAAGGTTCTGAGCCGACAAAGGGTGTGGAACCTCCCCTCCTTACCCAGACCAGTACCCAGACCTTATTGTAACGGCCAAGTTCATTCAGACTCTCAAGGCACTCCAAAACCAGTTTCGAGGACACCTGGTAGGGTCTAAGAGCTTGATTGCCGCTTGGCTGTCAAAAAGGATGGCAATCTTTCGGTTCCGGTAATTCTTCACCAGATTGAAGTAAGCACACCTTTCAATGGCGTATATTTCCGCCTGAAAGATAGTGTTGTGCTTTCCCGTGGATTTCGAGTATCTTATCATCGGCCCGTATACGCCTATCCCGGTGCCTTCATCCGTTAAGGAGCCATCCGTGTATCAGGATATCATGTGCTGGTCTATCTGATATGTTTCCGATATACCTACCCAGTACCTTTTGTTACTAAGTTCAGTTTTGAATCGTTTGACAAAGCTGAACTTCGGTGCGATTGTGTCCCTCGGTATTGCGATTCCTTAGATACTAGCAAAGGCTGCCCTTCCCTACCCTGACCTCTCAGGCCGGTTGCGCCCGATTTTGTTTCAGTAAGGATTACTTTCGACGAAGCGTTAAACAAATTATTAACCACTGGCATACAAACCTGGTAGGTACCCTCAAAGACGCCACCGAATGGCGTAGCACCGCGCGGTATCATCGGCGGCGGCATAATGTCCGGACGTGGACGTGCCATGCGCTGCGAACGCTGCTCTTCGTCCACAATGGTGCCATGAATTTGGCCAAAGATCTTCTCCTCATCGCTCAGTTTTGGCTTGCTTTGGAACGGGCGCAGGCCGCGCTTGTCATTGCTGGGCAAGATGTTCGGAAGCTCTTCGTTGGGTGCCAAGCGCTGCATCAACGAGTGCAACTGGTCGGCATAGATTCTACAGCAGATACATATTGATTATATCACAAAATGTTCAAGTTAATAAATATACCAAACTAAAAATCGTTTTAGAAAAAACTGACAACTCTCAATTTAAAAAGCAAAGCAAAGTTAACGTAAAAATAAATGTGTAAACACTACAAAAAAAAACATAAACATACAAAAAAAAAATAATTTTACTGATTGGGGTTTTCTTCAAATGTCTGTTGTTCGCCATCTCTGTCACTTACTCGCCATCCAAGTCCGTATCCATAAAGCGTTTCTTTTGCTTCTCGAACTCCTTCAAAATTTCACCACCTTCAAAACCGGGCTTCAGAAAGTCTTCCTTTAAGTTCTTGTCAATCTTAATATCGCCTTCTGCAAGCGCCAGTAAATTCTGTTACTGTTCCAAATATTCGGTATACAGAACATTGGAGTTTACCTTCCAACTCGCTTACAGCCTCCAGTATTTGCTGCATTTGACGCTCGAAATGCTTCTGCAGCTCCATGGGATTGGTGAATACTTGAAAGGCAAATTTGCGATCGTCATCGAACAGCTCGTCGTCGGTCTCGGTCTCCTCGAACCATTGCGGCTTGCGAAACTCATCCTTGGTCGTTGCACTGTGGATTATGTGTTGCAGGTGTTATACAATAACGCTGGCTATGCGTGTAGAGAATGGGGGTGCTAAGGAGGCACAGGGGTGGGTTGCGGTGTGGTTGGCTTGGAATTGACGCATACAGAGGGTGACCACACAAAATTGCCAATATTGCATACCCTAACTTGTCCTCACTTTGACTACAACTACTCCTCCCGCGGAGTGGGAGCGGGGGATTTGGAATTAGGTGCAAGTTTTCAAATAGCTTCAACTCAACCCTACTACCGAATTAGGCCAAAGTGTCGCGTAAAAAATATGCGCAGTTGGCAACCATGCAGCCGGGGCACGCGCAGCCTCCGCTGTGTTTGTACCCTGCAAATATCTGAAAGGACTCGGCCACCGCTGCCGTCGTTTTCGCATTATCGATCCATATCGACAGACAGGCGCATAGCAAAAGCCATTTGGTTCGAATGTCCAATGGCTAAATTCACTTTCGCTATTTGCAGTAATGCGCCGCATAACCATTTTTGCTACTCACTCTTCTCGGTCCGCAGAGCCCGCTGTGTTGGGGGGGCCGGAACCGGGCCCAGAGCCGGACCCTTTTTCGTTCATCTTGAACATTTTACGCAAGATATCCATCGTTCGATTTCGCCCTTTTCTATCAGTCAACACAATATCCAAAGCGCTCAAAATTCACCACGAAACAAATCAAACTGTAGCCCGCCGCCGATTATACCGAATTTGCACAAATGTTTTCGCCTGGTTTTCGTTGAAGCGCTCGAAGAAAAAATTTTCACAACTTTTCCCCACCGAAGAAAAAGAATTTACTCGATTTGCCCTTTTCGTTTTCGTCGCCTGGACGTTCTCTCACCACCTCTGCTTCTTCCAATTCTGTCTTCTTCTTCTTATCGTTTTTTACAAGTCGCCTTCATCCTCACGTTCTCGCTTGCACTCGCGCTGGCATGCGCGTGAGCACGGTGTGCGTGTGTGCGTTTGTGATGTTTTGGGAAATATATCAGCTGACAGCGAGTATGTTTTGGGATATTTACAATACAAATGTCATTGTAATGGGCAAATCAAATGACAATATGAATTTCCTTATGCCCAGCATGAAAATTGCTGGTTACTATCGTAAGTTCACTCATTCAAATTATGTGTGGCAGAGACAATCGTATTCGTAACAGTAATTTTGATTCAATTTCAATTGAAATTTGTATTCTTTTTCTTATTCTTCTTCGTTCTTTAATATTGTTAACATGAGTGCTATGATTAATCTAAGAACCGTCTTTGAAATGCTGAGGTCTTATGTGAAATTCAACGATTAATACAATTTATACACTTGATCGTTCTTATGGACAGCGATATAAGTAGACCAACGTTGAACCAGTCCGAACTAGGAATCGAACCTAGAGCCTTGGGTTTGAAAGCTGAGGTTGGCTGATAAAAATTCGTAGAAAAATTTAAGTACGGTCCTAAGGCTTAACACATACGTATAGTTTTCCTATTGTCAAGATTATTATAACTCGAGTCATACCAATTTAAAGGTCGGTATGCAGCTCTCAAGAAAAGCGAAAACTTTATATAAAACAAAGCTCAAGAAATGTTCACGAAAATTTCCTTGAGTCATATTTTCTTGAGGTGAAGAAAACTGATTCGGTTTTTTAATACTTTTTTTCATTGAAAAGTGAAATGACAAGACTGATTTCGGCAAGAAACATATGTGTACCTATTTATTTCTCAAAGGAAAAGTGACAGCTGCCTGTCTTCCATGCCGGCCATGAAAATGCCACAGTCCAACGTGAGCAATAGGTCGTCCCTTAAATATCTCAAGACATGTAATTAAAGCGTAATCGGTTGAAATGTATTAAACACTTACAAATCGTCGTCCATTTGGAGAGATCTGAATTTTAATATTAAAAATAAAAATTGTCCTGAAGAATGCAAATCAACTTGTCAAAATGACTTTCAAACGTCAAATTTACTTTACTACTTTTACACGCTCAAAAAATATATGCTCGTTTTTTCTTGAGCGTTTTCTTGAGAGCTGCATACCTACCTTTAACCCTTTCCGTCATGAAAATAAACCCGTTCTGTATGAATTGTATGGGCTGTAGTCCAATATATTGGACATTGTGACTGAAAGGGTTAAGGCAAAACATTCAGGATTTTGTAATAGATTTTGTGTGACAGTACGTATGGTACAGTTTCATAAACACTGGTCTAGATTACAACTTGGTGTTGTTTGCATAGATAAAAAAACAAATTCCGATTTTCTCTTAGAGGCATTCGGTCTCTCTATTTCTAGATTTCAAATGAGAGGAGTTGTGGACCGATTTAAAATGTTTGAAACCGTTTGCTGACTATTCTAGTTATATTTATTTACATATTTACTACAAAATTTACATATATACATTTATTTCCCGTCATGAGATCATTAAATAGCATAAACACGAATGTAATCAATTTTCATTATGGCAGCATCAGTCCATGGTTGGGATTGGTTGTTTTTTGTGGGCGGAAAGCTTTCGTAAAAGTCCTTTGGAGCCTTTGGTCCGGAATTGCTCCACGGCTTTGTCAGAAATTGCACTTGACGCTCTTTTCGGACATCTCTTTTTTTCATATTTCTTTCCGGGAACTCGAGTAAACCTCCCGCAGAGACAGCTAAAACGATGTTAAACTGCACCACGACCAGAGTAGCGTTATGAAAAGTAGAAAAAAAAAACATATGTATGGTTGGTTGGTTAAGTGGCTGCCTCTGTATGAGACACACTTAGGCCTATGGGCCCGTTGTGATACCACAAATTCCACCCGTTTGAAATGTGTATGCAACACTGTTTTTTCCAACATGTGATACAACACACATTTCAAACGGATGGGGGGAAAGGGAGGGAGGGGACCTACAGTTTAACGCCGAATCCGAACGGCGATTGGCAGTTTTTTCTTTTCACACTTGGAGGTTTTGCCATTGCCTGCCAAGAGCGCACTTGTGCGATTCTTGTAATTCTCATTTCCTTCATGTGGATAGCGATAGAAGTAAATGAGTGTTCTTTCCAGCCCCAGCCAGGAATCGAACCTGGAGCGCTCGGTATGAGAAGCCAGCGCGCTACCCGCTGAGCTATCGAGGCCGACTAACATATGTATGTTTATATATGATATATATATAGCATATGCCAAAGTGTATCTATATATATAATATATATAATATATATATATAGCATATGCCAACGTGTGGTATATGTATATGATTGTAAATTACCTGGTCCTTGAAATATTCCGGATCTGTGCGGAAGCAGCCATATCTTTCGCCATCTATGGCTACCGATATACTCTCGGGCCCCCATATCAATGTGTAATTGTGAAAATCGTCCCCAGTATGGCTTGAAGCCTTGTACTTGGCCATCATGTCTCTGCGCTCGACTACGGAGTTCATTTTCAATTTTATAAGCAGCGGGCCACCGTGCAGAATATTGCCGCGATTAACCATCTCCGAACGATCATCGTTGCCTTTGGCAAAGGCAACACGCAACTGTGCCTGGTACACAGACTCGCATCGTAAAGCATTCACATTCTGGAGCATTATATCTGCGAATAAGAAGATACAACTAAATTTGCAATACTTCTCTACCAAGATTTTCAAACTGTGCTAAGTGCTTCTTTTGCACAAAATTTTTAGTTTCAAATGTAATTAGTTATCCCTGTCGGTACTTCTTTTTTGTTTTAGACTTTAAAAATCATTCTGTTCCATTTTACTACTGCTTAAGCCTACATAATGAATAATCAAAAGTAATTTTTTTAAATATTGTTCGAAAAAGTGGTTTTTGGGCATCATGTCATATGGCATAGAATGCACTTAAAGGAAAAAAAATTATTATGTTTAATTATTAAGATTTATTTATTCGATTTAAAACAGAACTTTGTAATAAAATAAGCTTGGTAGGTATATCAGAGGCATATCTGATAGATTAGTACATGATTTCCTGGTACACAGATGGCTCCCTAACGGAGGAAGGTACCGGAATTGGGGTGTATGGACCGGGGATAAGATACTCGGAATCTACAGGAAAGCAGAGCGCCATTTCCGGGCGGAATTATACGCCATTGAAAAGTGCGCTCTTTTCAATCTGGTGAGGAAATACCGGAACCGGAAGATCGCGATTCTGTCAGACAGCCAAGCGGCAATTAAGGCTCTAAGATCCTACCAGGTCCCCTTGAAACTGATTTTGGAGTGCCTTGAGAAGCTGAACGAACTTGGCTGTTACAATCAGGTATGGGTCCTCTGGGTTCTGGCTCACGCCGGTTTTGATGGGAATGAGCAGGCAGGGTTCTGGGCCTTCGTCAGCTCAGAACGCTTCTGTGGTCTAGGCAAAGGAGCACTATCCACCCTTTCCAGGAAAGACGGGATAACCATCCGGAATCAGTACTGGGAAAATCAACCAGGCCTTGAACGCCCCAAGATAGTTATTGGATCTTACAACAAGAAAAGGTTTGAGGAATGTATGAGTCTCTCAAAGAATAATCTAAGGATTATCACAGGTATATTGACAGGGCATTGTAGACTGAACTATCATCTAACCAAACTCGGTGTCAGGGTGAACGAACTCTGTAGGTTCTGGCCCTGCACTTATGTACAAACGAAAAAAGCATCTGGGTAATTTTATTACACCAGGTTCGGACTGGAAAGAGGCTTAGGAAATATACCAAGATTCCTCTTGGATACTGGACTCACGGACGAACTGTGAAGGCCACGAAGGAAGGGGCACAATATATCTTTTAGGTCGCAGTGCACATTCCCCTCATGATTTAAAGATTTTACGTTACAAAAGATACATTCAAATGCATTAATTCTATATTATATATAAACGCTTTCAAAACCATAGGGATATTTTTGTTCCAAAAAGAACACCATTTCAATTTTGGGTTCTTTTTGGCTTAACTTATTCGTTATAAAACTTGTTTTAGAGAAAATTAAATGAACACATTCTCAAAAGCTTAAGGTTCTGTAGGTATTAAGTGCAAATATAAAATACCCTACACCTATTCCTCGAATAGTAAGTACATATATAGATAATATTAATTTTAAGATTTCTTTTTTTTTTAATTTTTTTAAACATAACAAATTAAAATTGTATTGCTTATAAATGAAGCGTTCAGCCGCTGCCGCTATTCAATCAAATAAAATATTTTATATCCATATATATATATCCATATACCATATAGCATAGTAAGAAATAAAAAAAAACGTACAGCCTTAGTGAACTATATTTGGGATCTAACTGTTTTTACACTTACAAAAGCAAAAAATACCTACTAGATTACTTACATAAAGCTATGAAAAAAAATTGAATTTTGTTATAGAGTAAAAAAAAAAGATCGTACTTAGTATTTTTTGTAAAATACGCAGCTATCACTAATCAAAATATTTTCTTCATTATTTGGTATAAAAAACTTTAGTTTTTTGACCTAACACAGCCACTGAAGAGAGACTAGACTGCCATATGGCATAGAATAACCGAAAGGGTTAACTAATAATTGTCGGTTGCACTTACAGGGTATCAGCCAATCGCCTTTTGGCAGCTTCGCTCTAATCTCAATACGTCCATACATAAAGCTGAATTTCGAGTGGATTTTGGCGGAATACACTGGCGGCGGATAAAAGAAGCTGGCTGCTCTTTGGTAGCTACAAAACGATGAATCACAACCTCGATAAGCCTCGCTACATCTATTAGAAAGGGAGACAAAAAATATTGCTGTGATATCAATCAAAAAAAGTTGTTATTCTGGTTGCAACCAATTTAACAATTGCAATACTGAAACGTAGTTGAATTGTTCATATTTTCATTATACTCTTTTCAATACCTTTCTCCCAGATCGAAATCGTATTTTAGAAGTATGTTTTTTGTGCTCAGCGTCGGCTTAATGTGCAATTGATTGTCCGCAACATAAATGTCATCTTTCGAGTTTCTGTAGGCAACAAACTCTACTCGCTCGTCGTTATATCTCGGCATGTAGATGTCATCGATCCAATTGTTGGTATAATCGGGCTGCTTGAAGTTCTCTTCAAATATCAGCTCATTGGCGCATTTCGGTGAGCTTCGCGGCGTTACGGTCACTGTATCGTGACAGACATCAGTCGGAGTTGTTGCCAGCATACTGCAGCTTTCGGTTAAAGTCAGTTCGTTGGTAGTGCCACGTCGGAACTCCAGGTTTCCATAGTGTATGTTCTCGGTATGCATGTATACATCGTCATAATGCTGCACCATTACATTAACTACGAGACGATCATCATTTCTCAGCTGAACGCTCGTTTGCTCACTAACCCAATTTTGGCCCTTGGCTTTCGTTACATAGTCGACTAGCGCTGGGCATTTTTCATTGATTTCAATTACATAGAAGACGCTCTTTATGCCGGCTACATCTGTAAATTTCAGAGTAAGTTTCGTTTAAAGAACTGTGGAATAGTGTACTGCAATTTCTTTTATAGCCCAAATAATTCAAAAGAAAACAAGTCGCATTAGATTATCGCTTTTACAGTTTATTGTGCAAATTATTACAAAAATCATAAAGTCATATAAAAATTTTGCATGTGTAGAACGGAAATATTTACATTGAATGTGCTTAGTTTAAATGGCGTAGACGCGCACGTAGTCAACTTGAAGGGCTGGACTGATCCAGGTTGTTTTCCAATTGCTGCGATCGCGCCAAAAAGTATACTCCGCTTTCGGTGATGTGTTAACCCAGGGTTTGTTCAAGCATTCATTGGGAAAGTCGCCATGTCCACCGGCAGAAACGCCGAGTGTGATGAAAAACTAAAACGATTTGAATTTTGTAGAGTGACATTAAGTTAGCGGAGATCAGAGAAGACGTCAGACATAGCCAAAGGTCTGGTATTCAGAGGTGCAGTTGTAGATGTAATGTATTTTAAGAGATTTTAGTTTGTACTATAATTTATGGTTTAATCTTGGATCATTGCGCGTTGATGGAGTCGGCATGCGATACTTTGGCTTCTCAGTAGGCAGTCAGAATAGAACAGCGTTTCAGTGTCCGTGTTATTGCCGAGTTAGTTATATGGCCATATATTAATTTTTTATATGTATAAACAGATATTATACATACATACCTATGTATTAAGGCCACACTAATATAGTGAGAGTCATTTACCTCTTGATCGAGTGGCGCCATAAAAGTTCCTCCTTTCCAAGCATTCGAACGCGTCAAATCGTTGGTGTAGACACTGGAAAATCCTCCCTGGACAGTGCCATAATTATGACCATCCACTGCGAGGCTGAGTTGGCGTTCGTCCCACGTGAGTGAATAAACATGAAAGTCCTCACCGAAGTGAACACTTCGTTGAATCTTGGCCATGGAGCTCTCGCGAACTGCAGCGTCTGGTGCCAGCACAGCGCCGCCGTACAAAGTGCTGCCGTCGATACTCTGATCGTTGCGTGTCAGCAACTCAATATTGCCGCGTACGAACGCGATGCGCATTTCGCCGGATATGTACGCGTCCTGACCATAGCGGTTGTGCAGCGGCTCCAGCAATAACACTTTTTGGGACGTGTGAAAGCATTCAGTGATCGGCGAATTGTTCAGCGCGATTATACATACGTGGAAACAGCCAGTCTCCTTGCGGCAACTTGGCTCGTATTTCGACGCGTCCGTATTTGAAGTTGAACGAGTGCTTCGTGTTGATGCGCGCCGACACAATGGGCGGCAACACGACGGCACCAAATGGTTGTCGTTCGCATTCCAAGGCGCGATTATGAATGCTGGTGCAACTGTCAAGTCATAAAACGCAAAATGTGAACAGCGATATGCAATCAATTTACGATATGCACGTCTGCAGGCCCGCGTGGCGAACATTTCGAAAGTCCCGAACTACTTATTCAGTTTTATGCGAGTAATTTTAGGCGATGATTATACGTGGGCCTGCGTTCAGCATAGCATAACCTCAAGCCACACAGTGGACACTTACCGTGTACCGAGGTCGAGATGTCCGTGCTTAATGTTGGTGCCCGGCTTGTCGTCATTCCAAAGGACGGGCGTTATTGTCAATAAGCCGTTCTCCACTATGGCATTCGTGTCATACAAGACGAATTCCGCATCGCCAGCTTCGAGCGGCAGCCGCACCTCATGGCGCCACAGGCTGGAGTTGAGATGGTTGTCAAAGTTATCCTCGAAAATCAATTCATCCTTGCACACTCGACGATTTTGCAGAATTGTTTTAGAGGGTAGACATTTGGTAGTTCCACTGCTGGGAGTAATGTTTGCTGGTGGTGTTTCTGTGCGATTATTGCCATCTGAGCTTTCATAGGTTTCATTGACACCGCTACTACCACCAGCAGGTTGCTTTGCCGCGCCAACAGTGATTGTTTCCGCCATGTGGCGATAAATCCGCCTATTGTGCTGCACGTTCGTCCATACGTAAAGGATATCGTCGTCCTTGAGAGCGCGTTTGCCCTCGTAGGTCCAACGATTGTCGATCGGTTGACTTAAATGCGCCGTGTATTCACCCTGTTCAAAGCCCAAGAATGGCCGATTGCGATTTATGTTGAATGCGACATTCTCAATGCCAGGCTCATCTGTTGTAATGTTTCAACCAGTGTACATTGCTTTTTTAATTCATAGGTTTTGTTTTTTACATAAGAAGAAATCACTTTAAATTACTCCCATCGAATGTTTGGGAATGTATAAATGGGTCTTATAGAAAAAATATTGATCATTTACTAGAGTAAAGGAGGATTTTAGAAAGAGTAAAATTATTTTTAGTAAAACAACAACAACTGTTGTTCGCGCAAGAGGGCTTCAAACTACCAAATATCGAGTTATTTCAAAAATTTTGCCTCATGGAATTTCGAAAAAAATGCATTTAATAATTTTTAATTTTCTGTATTCGTAAATTGGAATATTGTTAACTATGTATAATTTTGCTAAGAAATTCGCAATCTGATTGATAAGTTCCAGTATTTATTAAAAGTTTAATATATACATTTCTTATCAGTGAGTAATGTAGACAAGTTAAAGTTCAAATATGCGGGAAATTTGCACTGCACCGTAAGATACATGACGGCAGTTCGGTTGGTTCAAAAACGTTCTGGCAATTTAATATTTTATTGCAATATGTCAAAAGTTTCAACTGGTGCGCTTCCTAAACGATGTTTACGTTGCTTATGCGTAATAAGTGGTCAATTAAAAGAGCACAGAGTAACACTTTGAGATAAAGGCAAAAACACACAAAAAGACGTCAACGAACCGATCTCAGAAACGTAGGTGATCGCAAACTGTTAACCACAGGCGGCTCTCTACACCGCAGTCATACAACTCAACCCATCAGTTACACCACACAAAAACCATGCTGAATCGATGGCTGGCGAGTGCTTTGTCCACTTACGCGGTATGAAAACTTTGAATCCATTTGGCATCGCTTGCAACTGGACGTCCGGTATTTGATAGGCGATTGTTCCCAAGTAACCGGAACAAGCCAAAAGCAACAAACAAAGGATAGCTCGCATTATTTGCCTCTTCCGCGTAAGCCTTGGCCGTTCGCGAATGTTGTTAATAAAAGGGACGTTCTAACGCGACTGCCGAAATGTGACTGAATCCCCAGAGCGGCATCAAACCAGCAGCAAGTCTGGTCTAAGAGTTCGTACTTTCCGTATTCGCAACAATCAACGTAACGGCAAACGTGTTCTGAGAGCAATCTGCTCATTTCAGCTGAGATGTAGAGATATTCTCACTACTCAATTGCGGGGATTTCCATGATATGATAAGAAGAGCTCAACACGACACGATTCAGTTATGGAATCGCGTGTAATTTCAAATGCGATGCGATTACAATATCAGTAAGAAATCTGTGCTTTAGTTTTTTAATAGACATATTTGATTGCAGCAAAGTTATTCGCTTAAGAGAGCACAAACATGGGTACCTATGTTACAGATTGAATTCCAACTGAAAGGAAAAAAGGCGCATGATTTTCAAACGGACATTTTTTAAACATTGTCGAGTGAAACATTTCGTTGGCAATACTGTTAGCATTTCAGAATCACACTTGATCCTGTTAGTTGACAGTTAAATGTCAAGCGAGACCGATTGAAATACCAGATTGAATGTCTTTAAATAAGTAACCTATTTAAAGTAATTTTGTGGTTTTTGGAGACATTTTTTAATGCTAGCATTAAACATTTGTAATGGAAAAATGAATTGATTGATAAATTGAACGATGAACATGGTGGCAGTCTAAAATTCATCATTAATCGTCAACGCCCATAATGATTAGGACATTGCAGGTCCTTATAATATTACAAGAATATGTTAATTCACAATGCCGCATCTAAGTAAGATGTGTATTTGGCGTTATAAAATGTATGTATTGACACTATGCATATAGAATTCGCAAATTAGCTTGTAAATAGCTTGTAAATGTGGCTATTTTCAATTTACACATATTTCTTATCAGTAAGCACAGTAAAACAAGTTAAAGTTCAATGTTTATCAAATGCAGCAAAACTGCACTACACCCAAAAGACAATAAGACAGTTCGAGTGCTTCAAACCATAAGCACACAGCCCATAACAACACAGCATTTAAGAGCTAAAATTATTAAGACTTTAGCGAATCGATTGTAGATATGTTGAAAATTGCAAGTTGCTAAATAAGAACTTTTCTCTTAACACACGACAGCAATCGATCAAGCGGAACCGCAAAGCAAAAGTGTCATCGATAGTTGCACAGCTAAACTGTTTGGGCCACTTACCCGGTATGGAAACTCTAAAGCCATTTACCAGCGCCTGCAGCTTGACGTTGGGTATTTGATAGGCGTGCGTTATCAAGCAGCCACCACAAGCCAAAAGCAACAAAACAAGATTCGCTCGCATTATGTGCTTCTTTCACTTAACACTTGTCCACTGTCCACTCGCGAAAGATGTTGTTTTAGTATAAAACGTTTTAACGCGACTGCTGAAATACAACTGAATACCCAATTCGTCATTAAATGTGCAACTAGGTTTCCGTGTTCAACAACATCAACCTAACGGCAAACTTGTTCTGAGAGAAATCTGTACATTTCAGCTAATTCGAAGCAATATTCTCACGCCCAGTTGAGGGATTTTTGTAGCTCTTTAAAAGAGCATTATTTTTTGTGCTAATCAAGCACTGATCAAGAATTTATAAGGTTTAATTGCTTCATCTGTGAAAGTGCTTAAGAACATTAGCATCTATGCTATAGCAGAATCTAACAGAGCTGCGGGTCCGAACTCATCAATAGATTCCTCCTCTAGCAATTACCCAATATGAATGTACCTACAACTGTAATTTTTTTATACCTGAAACAAACGTAATGCAATTAAATATTATTGCACTATTGCAACTACAATCAAAAGACGGAAAGGAAGTCGTACTGAACTTAGTGTTTTGCATTGAAGGAAGCAGGCTTGGCAACTTCTTCAACCCCACGGATAGTGGGAGGCATTGCTAATGGCTTGGAGTTCTGGACAGGTTGAGCGTGCCGTATAACCCTAAAGTTTTCTAGTTGTGCAGCATAGAAAAATTAAAAGTAAAATTTTTTGGTATTGTGACGATGGTGGTTATTTGTTTTCGCGTAGACAAAACTGAACGAACAGTGCACAGTGCTGGGCCTTGTATACAGGAATTATCGCATAGACGTTTCAAGGGGATGCCGTATGTTTCGATACTAAATTACAGCCAGGGCAAACAAGCAAAAACGGCAACCAAGAATGATGCTGCTGATGGAAATAAAGTGATATTTAAAATAAGGTGGCTATACATTTGTGAACAAAGTGATTGCTGAGAAGAACTTAATTAAAGAGTTTCACTTGTATTTTATTTTATTGAGGCACACTTCGACGATTTAGAAACATGTCTCATCTAAATGTGGTAGGTGTACTTTACACAAATTGAGTTGACTGGTTCAGTCCATGTAGTCTGGCAGCACCGATCAGCTGTGCTATTGAATTAACACAAAAATATTACAATCAGCGTCTACAACAGTGCCGAGCTTGTTTTGTAAAATTATCAGCCGAAGGTGGAGGGTTGGTCTGCTGGGTGTACATAAAATTCTTGGGCAATACCTTGCAGATCAGGTAAGCATTGGAATTGCGGCGTTTTCTGTTAAAGTGTTTAATTTTATTGACTTTTAGCCGACAATGCTGGCAGCAGTTGTTGCATTTCACCAGTTCTGCTTGCGCACACAAGGCAGCGCTGCTCATTAATGAGGAGTTCATTGCGTTGGAATACAATGTGGCAAAAGTTGAGCCACTGCCAGCCCAATGGTCTGCGTCTGAAAGAAACAATGCAATTCAGTTGTAACCAGGGGGTTACCTATTACCCTCTTCCGAGTAACGGACATAACTGGAAATCGTCTTTATTGAAAATACAAAATATGAAGCGCAAGCGCCGCACATGGACGTATGTTTCGATGTTATGTATAAATAGCGCTCCAGGTAAACAAGTAAAAACGGCTGCCGAGGATGGTGTGGCCAGGGAGTTTGGTTTTGACCAGCAACAGTGTAACACAGATAAACGAAATAGCGTAAAATTTAAAATTAAGTGACTAAAGTTATGAACAAAGTACTGAAATAAAGTGAAGTAAGGAATTTTAGTAGTGTTTTATTTAATTTGGGCACAATTTAGCTTAACATAAGCATGTATTATTAAATGTGGTAAGTGTACTTTACATAAATCTCGTTGACCGGCTCAGTCGGCGTAATCTGGTAGCACCGACGAGTTGTGCTTTTGAATTCACACCCTGTTCGTAAATTGGTTCGTAATTCGATTCGGAAAGAAAATCTGCAAGCAGTGACAAGTTTGCAGCAAAGTAATTTTTAAAGAAAAGTAAACGATTTACTTTGCCTGCAGTTAGCTAGTTTTATGAAATTGTATTGCCGATTGTTATATCTGGCGCAATGTCTTGTTTGTTGTGCCTGGAGCTGATTGTAGTACCTGCCGATGCCATGAATATCGACTCAGCCGAAGGTAGAGCGCTGGATGCACATACGATTCTTGGGCAATACTTTGCGGAACAGGTTAGCAGAGGAATTGCGGAATTTGGTATTTAACTGTTGTTTTGATTTTTAGTTCGATGCCGCAGACACTGCTGCACGCAGTCTTTGTCGCCAATGCTGGGCAGCAGTTTTTGCATTTCACCAGTTCTACTTGCGTGTGCAGCGCGCGCACCACGCAGTGCAGGTCATCAAGGAGGAGTTCATTGCGCCGGAATACAATGTGGCAGAAGCTGAGCCACCGCCAACTAAATGGTGTCGTGGCCGCCTGCGTCGTAGGACAGCGTCAGCGTCAGAAAGCAGCAACAATGCAATTGAGTTGCAACCAGAGGGCAATGCAAAAATCGAGGAACAACAAGTAACCTGTTCCGGGCAAGGGACACAACTAGAATTCGTCTCCATTGAAAATATAAAACATGAAGCATTGCAAGAGCCGCCTATGGACGTTGAGCACTTGACGACTGGATGCGACGTGGAAAGCACAGACGCAGTTGCGGCATTGGAAGACCGTCTTGCAGTGGGCGCTAATACAACTAGAGTGAAGTTGAAGCGGAAGCAGAGAAAGCCTATTGATGAGCGTAAATCTACCCGTTCGTTTAAAGATTCGGACAAGTTTATTGCACAACATATTAAGCTAAACTGTTGCTTGTGCGGAAGTGCGCATGAAACTTTCTCTGCGCTGCAAGAGCATTTCAATCAGCAGCACCAGACTCCCGGCTATATACGCTGCTGTGGTAAAAAATTACTTAAGAGAGCTTTGCTGGTGGACCACATACACGTGCATCTCGATCCGAACTACTTCCAGTGTTCTACTTGTGGCCGAGCGCTGGGCAGTCGCGACAACTTGGAAAGTCACCTTAAAGTGCACCGAGACAAAACCAGCCGTATTTACCAATGCAACGTTTGTTCGAAGAGCTACTTTAAGCAGTGTTTACTGAAGCGGCATATGGCGCATCATGTGCCGGTCGAACAAAGGCATTTCTCCTGTCCGCAGTGTGATAAAACGTAAGACAAAAGTTTATTTAACTGCTAGCAAATGCTCAATATTGATAACTGTTTGCAGATTTGCCAGAGACCTTGATCTGAGGTGTCACGTTCGCAGTATTCATTTGAAAAGCTACAACAAAGTGTGTGATATCTGTGGCAAGTCGGTGCAAAGTGGCGAAGTGCTTAAACGTCACATGGAAGAGCATGCAGGCGTAAAGCAACCGCCCGTACAGTGTGAATTGTGCGGCGTGTCATGTAAATCGAAATATTTACTGGCTCGCCACATAAAGACAATGCACATGAAAGAGTACCAAACGCCGCAGACTTGCACGGTGTGCGGCAAAGTTTCACCGTCCCTGCGCGCACATAAGTCTCACATGCAGTACATGCACGAAATGGAGCGAAAATACTCATGTCCCATATGCGACAAGGCGTTCAAGCAGCGCACGTCCTTAAAGGTGAACGGAAATATTGAGTGACACTAGTGTTTTCAACTCACGATTTCCTTGTTTTCAGGATCACATGAGCACACACACTGGCGAGGCGTTGTACTCCTGCGAGTACTGCCCGAGAACGTTCAAATCGCGTGCTAACATGTCGCATCATCGCAAAAAGATGCACCCCAAAGAGTGGGCGGAAAACCATGCGCAAAAACACAAAATACAGCAAAAGACGATCGAAGAATCCTAAATAGAATGCGACTACGGTATATAAATTGTTTTCAAATCGAAAATTCAATATTCGTAAATGCATCATAAAATATAAGAATAGATATAGAACGGTGTAAAAAGTGTTCCACTATGCAAATGATACCGGAAGATTGCCATCTTTTCTGACAGCCAAGCGGCAATCAAGGGTCACACCGGCATTGAAGGGAACGAATAGAGGTGAGCTTCCACACCCCTTGTCGGCCCAGAACCTTTTTGTGGTTTGGGAAAAGGAGCTTCCTCCATCCTATTGGGAAAGGACGAGACAAGCAGAAGAAATCAATCCTGGGAAAATTAACCCGGTCTAGAGCATTCGGAGCTGGTTATCGGCCCTACAATAGAAACCGACTCGAGGAATGTATGACCTTATCAAAAAATAATCTTAGGATTATCACGGGAATGCTTACAAGGCATTGTAGATTGAATTATCATCTAACTAAACTAGGAATCTATGAAAACGGGTATTGCAGGTTCTGCTTGCAGGAAACCAAACTGCAATACACATACTAGGAGAATGCCCTGCATTCATGCTAGAGTCCTGCACGAGTATGCATTTTTGCTATTCGAAAACATTCAAATGCTTTTGAATAGAATACTTCACTTCATCTCTGCGGACCGGCCCGAATGAATACGAGTACATTTCTCTTCGAGTACGAGTAAGCTCCGAACAGAAACGAGTAGACGTACACTATTTATTCATATTCGCTCGAAGCGGGAAAACGAGCACAAAAGCATTCGAATAATAGTACACACCAAGGCGAATTCATACCAGGTGATAGCGTTAAATGAGGCGAATTGATTTTTTTTGTGGTGGAAAAGGTCTAGATTGTCAAAGTGCCTGTGTAAAACTTTGACAGTTTAAAATTAAAAAGCAAGCTTTGTTCTGATTGGCTGATTTCGACAATCTAAACCCAGAAAACAAAAACAAAATACAATGAAATTTTGTTGCTGTCCTTACGCTATCACCTGGTATGAATTCGCCTTGGTACACACTGCTTCGAATATATTCGAATATACTCGTTTTATTATTCCTATGATTATTTAGAAATATTTATGTTATATATAAATATTTATTAATTTTTTATGCTACTTTCTTCAATGATTTCCATTTTGCGTATAAACTAATAAGCCACTTCAACCGCAGCACAAGTATACACATGGAAAAGTGACATACTGCGCATAAAAATATTCGGTGAAACTGTTGATATTCGAATAGTTCGCAAAGTTCTCGATTCCCGAATACGAGCACTGCAGTATTCGCTTCTCACCGAATACGAGCACTGCAGTGTTCGCTTTCACCGAATACGAATAGAAACGAGAAGCGACGCTCGCTGGTTCTCGTTTCTATTCGTTTCGTTGTACGCATTCTTCGAATACCAAGTACCCGTACAGTAGTGTAGCCGCCAAAATGAATATATTCATGCAGGACTTTAATTCATGCATAAAATAAAGAAGCACCTGGGGACTATCTCATATCGGGTACAGACTGGGTATCCAGAGGTTTAGGAAACATACTAAAATTCCTCCTGGATACTGGACTCGCGGATAGTCTCTAAGGTCCATGCAGGGGGCACAATAGATCTACTAAGTCGCAGTGCATTATCCCCATCAATAATAATAATAATGCAAATAATGAAAATCGATAGATTGACTTAGAGCGAGTTAGGCATTAAATCCGAAGGTTACATGATGGGGTTGCGGACTTATGGACAAACATACAATACATACGAGTAGTTTTGTAAAATGGCAACAACAATGACTAGAACTTTCTTTAGGCAGGCCATTATATCGATATTACAGTTGCTTATGGTTACGGTTGACTTGTTTTATATATTGGACTGAGCAATCCATTTATACACGCAACGCTCTACGACCGACGAACTAATCAAGTAGACACTGTCTATTTCTAAATTTTCTCAAAAACGATTTTTACTACGATCTTTCTTACTGGATTTGGGGAAAATAATTAAAAGTTTTAGTACAATTGACAAGAATGCCGTGTTTTACAGCGTATAAGAAGCAGTGCACTGCCGCTCAGGAGGAATTTACGAAAAATCGCTCGAAGACTGCCAATGGTGAGATGGGGGAACGTGTGAAGATGCCCGTGGTACAGCAGGTACAAAAGCCTTACAATCTGAAGGCGGAATGCGCCGAGTTTTTGAAAGTGATGGGTTACAAGCCCAATGAG
Source organism: Melieria omissa (assembly GCA_963971225.1). Classification (NCBI taxonomy): domain Eukaryota; kingdom Metazoa; phylum Arthropoda; class Insecta; order Diptera; family Ulidiidae; genus Melieria; species Melieria omissa. The sequence goes on along the minus strand of OZ020268.1, from coordinate 78,054,771 downwards.
TTGAGACAAGGTGGAAAGCGTGGAGAGAAGAGGGTCAGCATCGGTCCAGGAGGCAAACTGCAGACGGTGCTGCAATTGAAGGAATTTGAACGGCTGAAGAATGCAGCTCGAGTAGCTTCGGTGGACGAACGTTTGGACATGTTGATGAGAGAAGAGGCCGAGCATAAGCGCATGGAAGCGGAGGCGGAACGTTTGCGTCAGCATTTCAAGAAAATCGATGATGCTCGTTCTCGAGCATTGGAAGCCAAAGCGGAGAAGACGCGAGAGGAGGGCGCAGTCGAAAAGCTGTTCGTGCTAGAGCGGTCATTCCTTGCCAAGCATGAGCAGGAGCAAGAGGTGAAGGACGCCACACGTCTGATATTGAATGCCAAGTGCCACGCTGTTCAGGATGCTCAGATCCAGGAGCATTTGGATATTGAACGTGAGATGCGAAACGAAGAAATCCGTCTGGGAAAGATGGTGTTGGACGGTGCTGCTAAGGCGCTCAGCGAGGAGAACAAAGAGGTGGAGAAGAATCAGGAGAAGAAGCAAAAGTACGCGTGCGAGATCAGAAAACAGTTGAATGAGCGCGAGAATTTGCGCTTCCTTGAAGCGGAGCGGCTGGAGCAAGAGGCTCGCATGGTTCGCAAGGCCAATGAGGCGCTCAAACGAGAGGATGAACGCCAATTGGAGCTGGCGAAACAGCGCCGTAAGCACTTGAGAGACGAACTTAATCGCATTGCTGAGATGTCGGCAATGTTCAAAAGGATGCTGTGCGAGCAGGAGCGCGAGGCAGATATGCGCGTGGCGGCGTACATGCGCGAAAAGCAGGAGCGCATGCGTGCATTGGAAGCCGAGAGGAAGATGGCCAAGGACGAGGCGGAGCGGCGACGGCATCATATCTACATGCTGGCGCAGAAAGTGCTGGAGGCGCACAACACCAGCGAGGAGTTGGCCTACATACGCGAGCAGGAGAAAATGGAGCGCGAATATAGGCAGCAGGAGAAAGATGCAGCGTTGCGAAAGAAGCAAATCGAGAAGGACCTGGAGGAAGCGCGTGAGCGTCAACTCGAAGAGACCAAGCATCGGCAGGCGTTGCAGATCGCGCGTGCCGAGCATGATTTCAACATGTTGATTGAGCAAGTGAAACAGGCCGAAGAGAAGGAGAAGCAACGCGACGAAGATCGCCGCAAAGCGAGCCTCTGCTACCGACAGGCCATCATACGTCAGATGAATGACAAGGAAATGGAACGCCGCCGTCTGCTGGATTTGGAGCGCGCCCAAGCGTTCGCGTGGCGCGAGAGTGAGCGCCAGCGCGATTCCAATATACGCGCCGTAATCACGGCCAAGTTGGAAGCCATGCGCAGCGCGTGCTTGCCGGAAAAATACATCAAGGAAGTGGAGAAGCAGCTACATAAGATCAATAAACGAAGAGCATAAGTGGTGAACAACGGCACGAAATAATTGTTTATATTTGTACCGCATTTTTGTGCACTGCGAATCAGAACGGCAGCGGCATCTTGGCAATTCGGCTCCGCAGTAGGGGAAGTGCTAGCGAGCTGATGTTGAGGTGATTTGTGGTGGGCAATTGAGCGGATTTTTTCCATATTTCCAGATATCTATGGACGAATATATTTTACATGCACATCTACTGTGTTGATCTATTGTAATAAATTATCCGTAACTTTCTTTTGAAAAAAATTGAGTTTTTTTGAAAGCGATTTGATCTTTAAAAATCAATCATATATGCACGCATGTTTTTAATTGGGAGAAGACCCAACTTGTACCAAAAAGACGAACGGTTGATAAAATTGATCAAACTTGTGTGGTGCCAAGGAAATAACTGCTTTCAATGTTAAACAATTTAATGGTACTTTGCTGATATTGACAGTTTAGAAAGTTTACCATAGGACTGATTTTTTGTCCAGAAATACATAAAATTTTCGAATTTGCCCTGATTTTTGAAAAATCGATTTATGTTGCTATTAGTTTAGTAAAATTGAGTACGTTCATCCCTTCCCAAAAAAATGCTTGCTTGTTGGGACAATTACAACACCTAAAAGTGATATGCTTCAATGACGTGAAGTTTTCCCAATTGTATTGTCACAAGACCGCATAATTTGGACATTTCTTTATTGATCAGTCTCTTTTGGATAATCAGTATTGGTAGTTTCATGTGGTTTAGTATTCACAACTAAAATCACGGTATAATACAATAGTCATACATGCAAGTAATCGACGGACCAGTACAAATACAAATCATTGCACACTTTCCTCCAAGTCTACATTATCTAGATCGAATACAGTTCGGTTTGAGGGTTTAGTTTACGAGTATGCAAGTGTCATTAGAGCTAAAGTAAATCTAAGCACCACTGCGTCGCACTCATTTGCCGTTGTTTTTCTTGGAGCCGTTGTTGCGGCTGCTTTGGCTGGACTTCTTTCGACGCTTCTCCGATGACCAGTCGATGTCGTCTTCGTCATCTGTGCCGGCGTTTATTTGCAAATTGGAGGATGACGAAGACGAGCTGGCGCTGGTGCCCTCCTTGGTGGCCAGTCGTCGACTGGCAATGCGAGACGAGATGCGTCCCATACCCATGCATTTCTCCAAGTGCGGCGCAAAGCGGGCGGCGGCCACAGGCCTATCACAGTTCGGGCAGGTGCAGTCCATCGGCTTTTTCGCAGTTGAAATGCCGAATATATCGTAGTTGGGCAGATCTACAATTCGAAAGGATGACGACTGCCCGTCTTCCTCGGCAATGCCGTCCAGCGCAGCGAGATTGCCGGTTTTGCGCAGATGATGTGTTTCCAGGAATACACCGACCACTGCATCGTCCAGCAGCGACTGGTACAGGTAGTGAGCAGCTTCATCGAGGCTCTTGGGATCCTTGAGGATTTCGCGGAAGCCCTTTTGAATGGCAGCAATGCTCAGTTTGCTGTTGGACATTTTTGTTGTGATTACGATGGCGTTGCTCTTGCTGGTGCTTGTGACATTGTTGGTCGGTGTGATGGCTGTGCTCGATGGAGTAGCCATAACGCCTTTTGTTATGCTGTGATTGCTCGGAAATGCTTGCAAGTTTAATTTGTTTAAGCTTTTGGGTTTCTATCAATAAAAGCAGCCAATCATCTGCGACTGTGGAGTTATTGTGAATTGCAATCACAGCATTCACGGTATAAACTGGGGAAATGTTCGCCACACGTACAGGGGGACCCAACAAATCGGTGCCACCATCCTTGAAATTTGAAACCATAACAATTGTAGCTTCAAAATAGATTAAAGTAAGAGCATTAAAAGTGCCTTAAATGTTTTTCCTGTGGACTGACATCAAAATTAACCCTATTATGCATAAAAATGTATATTAAAATACTACGGCAGCCGCTTGGAAGCATTTCAGCATACGAGAGTATTATTTTGCCATTACTTAAAACTATTAGTTGTGTGAAAATTTGTAGTTTTCTATGAGATTTGTCTCAATTTTGTAGGAATCCGAACGGTTTTATGGAATACTGTAATAAAAAGTGGGCCATAGTTAGATATACTCCAATTACTACACTTTGACTCCCGCAATAATAAATACGTATATGTACATGTTTTGACATTTTCACGCTTTGAGCGGATTTACTAGTTTTTCACCTGTTATATTCGCACAAAATACGCTGGTATAATCGTTTGTTTGTTTACAAATATTAGTAAATAAAATATACAAATGTAAATGGAACTTGCCGATCACTGCGGCAAAGTATTTGCCTATGTGGAGTGTGGACATTAAATGAAATTGTATGGTTGGTTGTGCTTTTACGTAAAACTATGCGTTCATAAGTAAATCAAACTAACGCTTAAAATGATTTGCCATTGTTTTTCTTGGCACCATTGTTGCGGCTACTCTGGTTGGTCTTCTTTCGTCGCTTCTCCGAAGACCAGTCGATGTCGTCTTCATCGTCGGTGCCCACGTTAGTTTGTAGATAAGAGGATGATGACGACGAGCTGGCGCTGGTGCCCTCTTTGGTGGCCAGACGTCGACTGGCAATGCGAGACGAAATGCGACCCATACCCATGCATTTCTCCAAGTGCGGAGCAAAGCGGGCGGCGGCCACAGGCCTATCACAGTTCGGGCAGGTGCAGTCCATCGGTTTCTTGGCCGTTGAAATGCCAAATATATCGTAGTTGGGCAGATCTACAATTCGAAATGATGACGACTGTCCGTCCTCTTCGGCAATGCCGTCTAACGCGGCCAGATTGCCGGTTTTGCGCAGATTATGTATCTCCAGGAACACGCCGACAACCGCATCGTCCAGCAGCGACTGGTACAGGTAGTGACTGGCCTCGTCGAGGTTTTTCGGATTCTTTAGAACGTCCCGAAATGTTTTTTGTATGGTCGAAGCGCTGTTAGTGGCGGTTCCTTTCTCACTGATGGATGCCTTGGTACCACTCAGGGTCGCAGCGCTCTTATTACTACCTGTTGAGGTGGTGTCGGCTGCTGGCGTGGAAGCGATTGTGCTGCTAGTCGTAGACGCCATAGCGCCGTACACTATGCTGCGAGTCCTTGAAAATCGGCACGAGTACACTTGCACACAATTAGCCGAATCATCTGTTTGCGGCTTTCTGTTTCTACAAATGAGAGTGCGGTTAGATTGAGCTGTGCCATTCACAATAGAACGGAGAACTGGAAGAAGCAGATGTGTGTATTCATACATCAAAATCAAGCACTAAATTCTTATATTGGAAAGTGTTGTGCATTTATTAGAAGCTATTGTAAAAATCTGTTTTATGTATATGTATGCCAAGACATACTTTTTTTGCATCATGACTTGAAACCAGTGATATAATAATCATAATATATCAAAACATAAATATATGTACATTGAGTTGTTCTATAAACTGCGTAATTCATTAAATATTTATCTATTTTACTAGCGAAGGCATTGCTACAGCGAAAACATTCCAACTCTATTGTAAACTACCTGCCTACCAAGAAGCAGCATATGTTCATCGCGTACTGTTTTTTGTAAATAATTTTATGGAAAAAACTAAATAATTTTTTGGGAAAATGCTTTTGGATGAAAAAAGTCAAAAGTACAAGTTACTGACAGAGAAACTATATCAAAAATGCCAAGAGGTCCAATCGGAGAATGAACGTTGTGTGTTGAGGTAAATGCGTGACTGGTAAATACTGATAAAATGAAATTTCCTAAAACACAATCATTGACAACTTTCATAGAATAAATACGATCAAAAAGCTGCTGCGTCGCCGTACAAGGGATGTGGAGTTGTTGAAGCGTCGTCTGGACAAGCACAATGACATGTGGCGTTTGTTGCCTATGGTGGCGCCGCATCCGAAGCGAAAAATCGAACAGAAGCGCGGCCCCAAGCCTAAGATAAAGACGCCCACTGCCAATGATGAGGAACCCAAAGTGAAAAAGGTGCGGAAGCAACGTATAAAAAAAACCACCTTGGAGACAGACAACGAAGTAAAACTCCCACCGCACTTTAGCGACCACCCCGAGATGCAGCTGCTCATGCAGCAGCAGCATGTCCAGTTTAAGTCAGATGTCTAGAAAAAGTGCCGTTTCTTTTTCCAATCATTATTTTTAGTTTTATAAATTCTTATGTCATTTATGTAGTTTAATAGACAATATGTGATCAATACAGTATGCGTACGGATATCAAACAAGCCACAAAAAGTGCAATTTTATTAACAAAGCTAAATGATGAACCTGCAAGCAACATGTTGCAAACGCGCCTGCGTTGCGCTTTTATTCAGCCTGCCGAAGTCGCGCCAAACGCTGTGTTAATTCATCCTGTTCCTGCGACACCTGCGTAGAGGCGCCAATTGTAGAACTTTGTACACCACTGGGCAGTTCCATGTTCAACTCCAAGCTGACCAATAAAAAAAATTATATAAATAATTGGCTTTAATGCATTTCGTCTATTAACATACCCAGCTTCGTCGGCCACTTGCTGCAACAAATTATCCACATCGCCTTGTGGCACCGACGTGGTGGTGGTATCGGACATTGTGTTCTCCATCACCGAACTCTGCACGTCCAAATCTTCAAATTGCGTTTCGAACTTCTCCATTAGCGATGAGATTTTCTCCAAGTTCATACCTTTCATAGCGGCGTCCATGGCTTTCACCACGCCCGCCATAGAACTGGTCACTTTGCGTGTGGTCAGCGCCGATTGCACACGACTGGCCACTGCATCGACGCGCGCACTCATGCGCAAATAGTTGACGGCCTGATTCTTCTGTCGTATAGCGTTCTCGGCATGCACGCGTGCAACGTCCATGTTGCCCTTCTGAATGGCCTTCTTTGCCTTGGCCTTTTCCAGTTTCTCCTCCTTCTCGCATTTCTTGGAGTTACGTTCTAGTTCCTTGACGGCAAATTTTAGGTTGAATAGGTGTTCTGCGCAAAACGAAAAACATACATTTGTGCCTCCAGTAGGGTGTGTTTGCATTTGACCACTTACTTTCCATAGCCGAGGCGGACATTTCGTTGCCCAGTTTGATGGTATGTGCTCACTCACAATTGCGTATAGAAAGAGATGGAATTTGTTCGAATTGTGCTGTGATTTGGCTTCAATTTCCGCACTGAAAATTTTGCGTTGCTTTTCGTGTTTTGTTTAATTTCGCAGTGTAGATTCCTCAATTCGAGCTATGAATCATTGTTTTGGTTGACAGCTGACATCAGAGCCAATTGGAATGAAACAGTGTTGCCGCGTCCAACGAACGCAATCGCACTGCGGAAAAAGTAAAATTTGCACGCGCCAAAGTTGCCGGTGCTAACTTTAAATGAAAATGGCTGCATTTGTGTTATAAGACATGATATAAATATTTATATAATTTGATATTTTTTTATATTTTTATTTAGCGTTGAAATAAAAAGATTTTAAACTATACATGTAAATAACAACAGATGTAAATAATATAGAATTCTAATTATTTACCATGTTCTAATGCAACAACTGAAGGCCACAGTAGCCACTGTTGTCTGTTTTGTAACAAAATTTGAAGTTTGTAAATAAATAAATAAGTCTTTTGTTTTGTTTAAATCAATCAATATTTAGAAACGAAATAAATAAATAAATAAGAAAATAACTATATAAGTCTTTTATTAGGTTAAGATCAATCAATATTTAGAAACATCTCATAAAAAATAAACCCTTCTATTATCAATAAAGATAAATTAATGGCAATGAAATTCTTTTGATTTGAATGATTTGACGTAACATTTTTCCAGTGCATTTGCATTTGTAAATCCAAGTCGAAGTTGCATATAGGTGAACTTATTTGATATACGAAATTTTATTTTACTTAACAACAGGAAACACATACATATAGAAAAGTATAGAGCAAATAAGTACAACTACATCTAACTTAGATTTAGTTGTAGAGTTCGACCGTTGCCAAATATTTTGCCGATCCCGATTAATCGGCCAGAATAGAAGAACTGGGCGATGCCGATTAATCGGCCGAAAGAGCGAGAATCGGCCTTAAAAAATAACACGAATGAATTCAATCAAAAATTCAAGCAAATTCAGTTTCATCTTCAACTTGAAGTAATGATTCTAATACAGGGTGTACCATTTAAGATTTGGAATTTGAATCGGTTATTAAAAAAACTAATGAATATTTTTTTAAAATTCCTGTTTTATTACAAAGCTTGGACTTTGTTATTTAAGAATGAAAAACGATATCGTTCATATGACTGTCACGACTGGCCTTACAGTACGCCATTCGATCAACCCAACTTTCAAGTACTTTTTCGATTATTCCTCCTTATAGCTCCGAGGCGGCCAATTGACTTCAGAATTTCCGCTGATTATTCGATTTTCGAAAACGGTGCCCAAAAGTTCGACTGTTACGTGTCGGATGGTCATGAGCCTTTAGTTCTTGGACCAATAGAACTTTGTAAGCCTTCATACCGAAATCTTTATGTAAAATTCTCATCAAAGAAGTACGAGAAATGTTCAATTCCTGAGAGCGATGGCGAGTTGACGTTGATGAATTGTTCACGCACATTTTCGGCTACAAAAGCAATGCTTTCGGCTGTGCGCACTGCATGAGAACGAGAACGGGTTGTTTGGTCCATTAACGATTCAGTTTCACTAGCTCACTTCCCTAATTGATCCACAAACTGAGTTGAAGGCCAATCTTTTTTTGAATTTTTTTTTCTAATTTCTTACAGTTTGGGTGGAAGACTCTCTACTTTGGAAGTAAGTTCTCAATATTTCCCAATTTTGTTGAAGCGTATAATGTCCCATTTCGTATATGTCAAACTTTTAATTAAATTACGAACACAAATTGAATGACATTTGGACTGCCATTCTCGGAATAAAGCTTAGTTCAAATTCCAAACGCTATATGGACCACCCTATATTAAAATTTGTACTCTGCAATTGCGTTGGAGCAAGGCGACCCGATGTACAGGTGTGGTGGGAAGAAATCAGAAAACAAAATTTGGAAAAACAAAAGGCCTGTTTAATAAAATGCTTCCAATTACAAAAGAAGAATAAGATTGAAAAAATAAATGACCTATCTTCTATTAATAGGCAAAATGCATAGCCATTTCGAGAAAATCTGTGTTTTTAAGAATACCTAGTTTTTATAAAAAACATTTCTAGGAAACATTTATATTAAATAATATCTGAAAATACGTTACCAAACGAGAAGAACAGGAGTTCTTATACCCCTTTTCAGTAACGTAGTTTTAGATACTCTTTATTAATATAAAATAAAGAAACACAGTGCAATTCAGCACCAACAAAAAATTAAAGCAGCAAAATAGGCTGCTCGTACATTTCAGTCATGAGTACCAACCGTGAACGATTGAAACGCCACCTAAAATCGGGCACGAACTTATGCACTCATCTAATAGTTGTTCTTGTTGTTGTAAAACAGAGATTCGTGTACTAAATAAGTCTAATTACACAAAAAAGGTTCAATGAATAGAAGCAATTAAGTGCTAATAGCTGATTAAAACCAGTAACAACTGCTATCAGTATCGAACACTATAGAATCGGACATTCTATGTAGAATCAGATATCTGAAACGGAACTTTTTGGCGTTTAGCTGAGTATAAGGATTTCGTCCTTGCTGTACATGGCTCAATTGAGCATCTCAATGGAACACTGAACATTCGTTTTCAGGGCCGCTTATTCTACTTACTCCACTCTACAAGCCAAACTAATTGATGTACAATAAGAAATCCTCGATATGTCTTAGGTATCTCAATTAATCAACTCGAATCGTCATGGTCTTAATTGAAATCACTTTGCATTTGTAAGACTAGCTGATAATATTTTTTAAATTTATAAGACTAGCTGATATAAATTATTATTGTTAAAGTTACCACTTACTATAAATTAAAGTACATGTCAGAGTTTCAACTCTAGAATCAAACGAAATATAATATACATATTATAAAAAATATATATTAGTCATTCTCTGCACAAAACGATCAACTCCACAAAACGAAAATTTGAGAAATTCGATGGCCAAAAACATTTTGTCGTTTAATTGTGCTAATATTTATTATTCAGGATAGTTGTTATAAAAATTAAAAATTGTGACTATACCAACTACTTACAGTGGGTGGTCAAGCAATTAGCAAGCTTCAAGCAATCAAACGCTTTTTATGGTTAAAATAAACTCTTAAAATTTTATTTATTGAATTCAATAATATTTTTATTTCAGAACAAATAAGAAGATATTTTTAAAGTGAATTGTCCAGTTTTTTGCATCATCCTTAAAAAACAGATATTTGTTTAATACACCGTTTCAAACTACTTAAAACAATAATTACCCAACCTTAATGCGATATATTTTTCAATATATCGTTTTTCTTTTTATTTTATTCCCAAAAATTCACGATTTTCTCATAATGATTTCGCACACTTCACTATTACAGATTTGCAACAAATGTTCAATTAAATACTGCTGCTAACAAAGTCCCGTTATCGTGCTCACCCACGCCACATAACCTCACAAATGCCATTAAAAATACTGTGGGACAAGTAAGCTAAACAAACAAGAAAACAAAAAGCGTTTGGAAACTATTTTTGTATGTTACGTCTTACATCCACTTAAATATGAAAATTTAGATTTTTCGTAAGCGTGCTAATTGCTAGACCACCCACTGTACTTTGACATTTAAATTTAGGATTTTTCAAAAAATCGTTTCATTTTGTGCAGTGAACGGCTCATATAATAAAATTCCCCTTTTATCGGCTGTTCTCTTTTGTAGGTCTCTCTCTTCTCCTCTCTTCTTGACTGGCACGACAGCCCGATTACGAGACTAGTCCTAGCTACCCGCAACCAACCGTGTTGTGCGTGCGAATGTTTTTACAAGGTTGGAAGGGACCTACAGTTTTATGCCGATTCCGAACGGCGAGTTGGGAGCTTTTTCATAGTCAATTTTACTCTCAGAGGTTTGCCATTTCCGAAAGAAAAATTGTTGTTTTTCTTTGTTTTTTTCGGTGTTAACGCAACGGAGTATTGAACTCGCGGAGTCTTGACTCGCGGCCCAACGCACTAGCCGGCTGTTGGGGTTCAGCCACACAAATTCAACAATTTGAATTTTTTCGTTTACATCCATTTAGTCGTTCAACTTTTGAGCACAATTAATACAAATTACAAGCCTTGCAATAAACAACCATTGTCAGCCATTTAACAATTGCAATTACCGACTATACATGAATCGTGGCCGCAATTGATGTGGTATTGTTAAAATTTGGAAGCTAAAAAAATTGCCAATTCAAAGCCAAATCGAAATTAATGTTGGTTTTTTGTATTTAACTTTTTGCATGCCCGTCAATATTTAAATTTTATGCGCGACAGTTGTCTACGTTTATTTAACTTTTCAGAGCCTATGCAAATTGTTTTTATTTTCCTAGCACAACTTTTTTAATTTGATTTATTTGTTTTCTGACTTGACGATTTAGGCCATCAGAAAGTTACATAATTATGCTCAAAATAATTTCGTTGGCAATGAGTTTGATAAACGAATTCAATTGTAATTTGCAATGTAAATTAACTTGACCAAAGTTTTTTGAATGGGATTTGAATTATAAATAATGAGACTGGGGAATAAAGCAATTCAAAGTAAAATCAAAAGAAAATAACAAATTTGCAGATTGTAGAAAATTCTATGTAGCTGTGGCGTTGAACAAAACGAAAATGCAATAAACGGTTAGCGCTTACTGAGTGTTAATAGTGGACAAATCTCAAGTACATAAAGTAAATTATACTTGTTTATGAAAAAATCGACTTTTTATTTAAGCTCGGCCACTTAGTAGTAGGTTAGGTGAGGTTATGTAAGGTTATGTCAGATTAAAGTGGCCTGGGTACGGGACTTGCCGAAAGACACACTTTGGTTACAAAAAGGGCCCATTGTTTGACTTACTGCAAGTCAAAGTGCCTATACAAGCAAGTTTGTTAAAAAAACAAATGTATAAGGTCTAGTAAAAAAAAAATTCTTAATTTTGGCATAAAATTTAAAAAATTAAAAAATTTAATATTTAAAAATTTAAGGTTTTCTTTGGCATATTTAGTTCGGATGTTGCGATTAAGTTAGGTTGTGTTCGAGAATTTGTTGTCATTTTGAACGTAAATAATTCCATTATTCTCAATTCAATTTTCAGTCGAATTTGCTGCGTTTAAACAGTGATTTGCAGATGGAAATTTGGTCTATGAAGCTTTTTTACGTTTATGCAATACATCAAGCGTCTTTTTGTATCCAGTCTTTTTGTATTCAAGTGGTTCCAAAAAGGTTTTGGTCAGCTTCTGCACAATCGAAACAGTGCTTACATGTAAGTAGGACTCAACGATTTCCATGATTTAATAGACATTTTCTGGCCTTCCAGAATGTGGTGGATTGAAACTACTGAATCGGAATCGACTGTTACAATATCAGAACCAAAAACACTATTCACAACTTCAGCCGTCTGGTTGGCATTTTTGCCTTAATCGAAGAAAAACTGTAAAGTTTCAAGCAAAACTAGGTCTAGTAATCATACAAAACTGTCTGGGAAGTGCTTTTAGTACGAAATCTTAGCTTTCTAACATCATCCAGTGCTATCCGAACGCACTTATAAAACGCGAGATATAGATTACTAAAGACATCTTTTAGAAAAATGATGGAAATACAAATATACAAAATATAATAATAAATAATAATTATATAATACAAAATAAAAATTAATAACTATTGTATAATAATAAATATAAATTAATAAATATTATAAATATAAAATCTCTATACAGGGAAAGTTTTTGCATAAAAAAAACACCCTTAAGGATCATTTGTATTGCTTTTAAATTTTGTTTTTATTTAAACCACTAAATCATATCCAAGCAAAGTTCAATTGATCATTCATATTGTATATGTGTGCCATTTTTTTCGTAGCACTCTAGGACTCGCTTTCGAAAACTTTCGCATAAGACCGACGCTTCGGCATCCCACTCTTGTTTTACTCTCTCAATGAGTTGAAGTCTATTGACAGGCTTTGGACTCCGAAATACTAAATCTTAAATCCTGGACCAAATATGTTCAATAGGATTAAGATCTGGCGAATTTCTCGGCCAGTCTTCCCATACTTTTAGCAACACTTATTGACTGTTTCGCCGTACGACATCGTGCATCGTCCTGCATTAAAATCGCTGTAGATGTACGAGGAAATTGCTTAGGATTTTCAAACCATCACATTATTGGGGATAAAACTAGCAATCAGAATTTTAACTATATTACAATTGAAACGATGTATGCAGAAACTTTCCGCCCACCCTGTATATAAAAAACACTTTACATTTTGTGTGTGGCCAGTGTTCGCGAAAACGGTCCATTCTTTCCACAAAATGTTGTTTGTGTGTGATAGTAGATGTCAATGCGGTGGTTTATAGTGATATTACATGTTTGTACGACAGGTGGGCGTGGCACCTCCCATACAACCTAATTTTTTAATATGGTATATCTTCGGAATTATAAGTCGGACAGCATTTTGCAGAAATTTTGTATAGCTTCATGGCGTAGACGTGTTGTTCTACCGGTTAAATTTAAGGGGCGTTGGACAAGGGGCGTGCCACTTTCTAAATTCCGGTGTAACTTTGGAACTACAGCATTTACATCTATGACCCTCGGTACAAACTTACGATTTAGTCGTGTCCATCGACAGGAGAAATGGGGGCGGGTTTTGGACAAGAGGGCGTGGCACCGCCTATACAACTCAATTTTTTAATATGGAATCTCCTCGGAATCGTAAGCAGCACAGTTTTGAAAGTTGGTGTACCGTTGTCTCATAGATGTGTCATTCTACTGATGAGATTTCATGGGCGTTTGACAAGGGGTGTGGCGCATTTTTTATGACCCAAAATTTCAGCAGAACTGTAAGTCGCACATCAATGAAAGTTGGTACAAACTTTCCACTTAGTAGTAGTGGTGAGTATTGGACAAGGGGGCGTGGTACCGCCTCCATTTTTTTATACATAGATTGTTTATCCTGACTGACTGACTGATTTTTCGCTGAAGCTACAAACATGAATTTTGGACTGTAGGTACATCTTGAAGAATGAACCTTCGCCAAGACGGAATTTTTTGAAATTCGGGTTCTGAAAAGGCAAAGTATGGGTTATAGTGTTGTATGAAGAAACGTGATTTAATAAACAAATTGAATTTGAACTTCTTGAAAATATTCTAGATCAAAACTTATTCGACACGTATTTTAAAATGTTTCGACAATCAAAATTTAACTGGGCCACCGATGGGTTAAGGTTTGTTTACGGAAAGATTTCGAAACAAAAAACACGAACCGATGGGCCTAAAATTGTATAAAAAATTAAATGAAATAAAAAATAATACACGTGTTTATAATTATTTTCAAAATCGAAATCTAACTGGGTGAACGCCGAGTTAAAATTATGTATGAAGAAACAATTTTGTTTGAGTCTTTTGACTTCAAACTTGGTGAAAGTACTTTAAATATAAAATAATCCGATACGTGTTTTTCATTTTTACGAATATAAAAATCGGACCGATATAAAAATCGGACGGGCTCAGCGACGCGTTAAAAGTTTGTATAGAGAAACTGTGAAAAACATGAATGAATGGGCCCATTGACTTGATAAACTTGGTGAAAGTACTCTCAGTGAGAAATTATTTGACACATGTTTTTTACTTTTTTGAAAATCAAAATCTAACGGGGTCAACAATGGGCTAACAATTTGTATGGAGAAACAAGATTTATTGGGCGTTCTGACTTCAAACTTATCAAAAGCACTTCAATCGGGAAATAATAAAAACGTGCTTTTAATTTTTTTGAAAATCGAATTCCACCATGGTATACCAAGGGTTAAGAACTTGTTTGGAGTAAGTGTGAAAAGACATGATGTAATGGGCCTTCTGACTTTAAAATTTGTAAAACACTCGAAATCAAAGATAGTTAGACACATGTTTTTTTTGTAATCAAAATCTGATGGGCTCAACAATGGATTAGGAATTCGTATCGGGGGGAAACAGGAGAGCTTGCGTGTAACGCCGCAGGGTCCAGCTAGTAATAAATAATAATTACAAATATGCATGTTGACCAAAGAATATGAAATGACTTTAATTTACTTTTGTTGTACATAAATAATTCGAATTGATAGCTAACATTGGTGTTATTAGAATTGATCACTAATATTTGCCATTCGATGAGGCGTGTTGAATAAATATTTATTAAAGTTGAACAAAGTAAATTCATAAATGAATCAAATAAAAAGAAATTAAAAAATAATAAAAAACATTCGAATGCAACTGTCTACAAAAAATTACAAAAAACTCATATTTAGTTATGGTTCCTATATAACGGACGATCTATGTTCTTATACGTAAAATAAATTGAATAAAACATCATGAAAATGCATTAACATGGCACACTAGAAGCAAGTTTCTTCAAAGCGTCTCTTGTGTTGTTGTGAATATTTGCAGCGCTTGTAACTTCCGGCATTTTCGAAAGTGCGTTAACTTATATTCGTTAACGACCAAACGACCGCATGTTGCATTCTCGCGCTGATCTTATCCGCTCCGCACAGGTATGGCTAGCACTGTGGGCTTTGGGGTATGGCAAACACTTAGCCACATGCTTCAAGCCAATAAAGCTGACGGTTGTAACGCCTACTTTGCCTTGCCGGACTTGCAACGCACAGTGGGGCGTCCCCATATATCGCATGGACAAAAATAGTAAACGTGGTTTAATTTCGACGAAATTTCCATTTTTAGCGTCGATTTTTTAGCGTAATTAAAAAAATATGAAAACTTGTGAAAATTGGACTACTGCCACGCCTACCCCCCATATTGAAAAAATCTTTGTTATGCGATAACTTGGCAACTACTAACACTAGAACGATAACCTTTTATACACAATATCACTAGGATATAATCTACAATTGTGCCAAAAATGGGCAGTCTACCACGCCTACTTTAAAAGTTCGTATAAGCCTCAAATGAATTATTCGGTACATACATATCTATGTATATTTTGCCATTTTTTTTTAAGTTTTCGATGTTTTTTATGTTGGCCCCTTTTCAATTCGCTCTTAAGTTTATTTCAACAAATATTCGTGTATGCATTTGTAGTGCTAGCCGGTCGAGTTAATTTACGCGACGGCAGCTACACATGAAATAGCTTACGAATTTGTACAAAAGATGCCACT
This sequence comes from Melieria omissa, assembly GCA_963971225.1. Classification (NCBI taxonomy): domain Eukaryota; kingdom Metazoa; phylum Arthropoda; class Insecta; order Diptera; family Ulidiidae; genus Melieria; species Melieria omissa. The sequence goes on along the minus strand of OZ020268.1, from coordinate 78,039,109 downwards.
ATAAAAAAATGAATTACATGCAGGTCTGCTGGCCTCTGCAGCTGAAACTTTGCAAACGTATTCTACATACTTGTAATTTAGTGAAACAATCGAAATAGGAAAGGCTCCCTAGGGATTTTCGAGATATTCAATTTTGAAGTTTGCACTTCAACTTTTGCTAGGGCTCAAAATGGCTCTACGTTTAAATAACGACAGTTAGCGAACAGTAACAACCAAAACAAAAACAAAACCATTAACAGACTGTGAAAACCTATAACATAAAATAAAAAATCAGGTATATTAAAATAATAACTGTAACCATAAGAAAAAACATCTTTTGTTTCGCAAGGTTAAATTTTTATTTTTCCTTAAATTTGTGTATAGGCAATACATAAAGTTTAAAACCTTCTTGAGACTACAAAACTTAAAATTTTTTTAAAATTCCTTTTGATATAGCTTAGTTGGAGATTTAGCTTCGATCGTGCTTACTTATTTTTTTAAAAATAAAGATTTGGGTTTTTTTATTTTTAGCCACGGACGCCCCACTGTGCAACGGTGCGCCATGTCTGCATTAATTTGAACAACAGGCATCGTGTACGGCAACACATTAAATACAATAAATTGCTGTTGTTGTTGTTGTTGTTGAGCAATGAAACAACAACAGCAACAAAAATGCAACAAGGCGAAATTGCAAACATTTAACCTCGAGCTAAACAGTTTGGCCCAAACTTCTAAAGGAATTGTTGGCATGTTTCATGTTGTTGCATTTATTGTTGTTGTTGTTGTTGCTAGTTGTGCGCTCTAAATTACTCAAGTTTATTTTTATGGCTTTCACTAAAAACATCATGTTGAAACGGATGTTTTTTTGTTTTTGTTTTTGCAATGTTAATTGGTCTTGTGCTTGGTTATATTGTAGTTGTTGTTGTTGTTATTTTATAAAAACACCTTGCGTTCAATGTGTTGTTGGTCAAAGTATCAAAATTATTTGCATATAATGCACAAACAACGTTTGCATAAGAAAATGGCAGCAGTGAACATGTTGTGTGGCAGCCATATTGCATAACAATGAATGAATAACGGCATAGTGACACGCTTGCAACAGATACACACGCCCCCAATGCATAAACAATGAGTGCAAATATTGAGAAGCATTTGCTGGCATAAGCATTTTTTTGTGCTGGTTGCGTTGCATATTTTGTGTGTTTATTTTATTTTAAATAAAGAGTTTTTATTTTATTTTAAATAAATCTATACAATCTATAAAATTTTTTTATTGAAAATTAAATTTTTTTAATTATAACACCTTCATATGTAATATGAACAAAACTTCACTTGAACTAAAACTCTATGTGAACTTTCACCAATACTGAACGCTACTCGCTTTCATCGTTGGCTCACTGCGTGCAAATTCCCACCTGTGTGTATGTTCCTGGTCACACCAGCTGCAAATTGTCGCAGCTAAAAGCTTTTAGCAAATCCGCAATAGAAGTGAGTGCACGCGTCCTTCGGGCATGAAACGCTGCGAGGACAGCACCACAGCACAAAGCGCCCAAGCCACGAGACTGTTGGCTACAGGCGTTGCTGGTCAAACTTCATGCAGCTTGTTTCATTATTAAACGGTGTGAAAGTGAGTGAACATTTGGCCTTTGAAGTTTTTTGTTTTCTATATTTTGAAAGTTTGGCCACTGAGTAGCTGAAAATTTGGCTATTTGTGGCGGTCACTTGCAATTGCTTCCGTTCCACTGGCATTTATTATGTTTTTTTTTGTTTACTTACACTGAAAAGAAATGCATGTAGCTGAAAAAGAATTAGTGAGGAGTTTTTTTTTGCTTACCTTTGAACTTAAAAAAGCAATACAATTCAAATATTTTATATTTATGTAAATTGAAACTCAAAATTACTTCCTTAAAAACTAAGTTTTATTACAACTTGTTCTACTTAAAAAAAATATTAAAAAATAAAAGCCAGCAAAACGGAAATTAGCAAATAATTTTATCGAATTTTAAATATTTACTCATAAAACAATTTGCACAAAATTGTGTTTTTCGCTCTGCAGGCCAATATATTTCACAATATTTACGCTTTTTCAAATAAAATTGCATACAAATTTAAATGCCTTGCACGGCTTAAATTTATTTAATTCAAAATGCATTCATATTTACTTATATTAAAAACGCTATTTCAGCATTTAAATTGTGTCAATTTGCATTTACACTACACTAATGATAGCCAATTATTTAACATTTGCAAAACATAAAACGCAAATTGTTTGTAAGCAGATTTCGCCACCAGCAGCAAACTAAACAAATCAGCAATTCGCTTTAATTTCGACACAGTTGTTTGCCTCTCAAAGTTGAAAAACGGTTTGCAAGCTGCACAGTGCTTCAATGCCATACAAAGAGTGCACAAAAATAAAATCGGAAACATTTCTTGAACTATAAGGAAAATTAATAACGACTGCAATACAACAATGAATTTGATTTCTGAGAACTATTGGTTTAAGCTTTTAGGAGTTAGGGTATTCAGCTCTATTGACTCTTTGGAGCATCGTCGAAACATGTCATGTGGGGCCTTATTCTACCGTTAATTTTTACGGTAATTGTTCAGAGGAGATGAACAGTCGGATGCCATCACTCCCGGTGAAAAAGTGTTAGCTAACGATAGACACTATTTAAAAAAAAATACACTGTGTCAATTTCTCTGAATGAAGTTTACAAGTTACAAGAAAAAATTCCTCAAAGCTTATTTTGTGCCGCCAATAGTTTGAGTTCAGAACGGAATTCTGGTTGGAATGGAATTTTGGATGGAATTTTGTTTCAATTCGGGCCTAAAAGGGCAAAACATGGGTTAAGTTCTTGTTTGGAGAAATGCTAGAAATAACACTTCGAATAAAAAATAATTCGACACGTATTTTGAATTTTTTCGAAAATCAAAATTTAACGGGGTCAACAATGGTTTAAGATGCGTATACGGGAATACTACGAAAAAACCATGAACCAATGGGCCTATTGAACTCAAAGTTGGTAAAAAAAAACTTGAAATCAAAAATAGTTTGACACGTGTTTCTTACTTTTTTGAAAATAAAAACTTAAAGGGGTGACCTAAGGGTTAAAAGTTTGTATGCAGTAACATGATTTTTTGCGCAGTAATTTCTCCAAATCTCTTCTGATTTGGACAATCACTATAGCTCTGGAAAAGCTAAGGTATTATCTTGTGCCCGACGGACATCTTGTGTTAGTCGGATGGTTCGTTTACGAGATACACTCCGCGACACTTGATTACGATCACTTTTATTTTTTCGATACATTTTTTTTTGTGGGGTTATCGCAAAAATGTAAATGGAAATATGTTTTGTTAACACATTGGAATAATGTCCTACGGGGTCGTCAACAAACTCATAAAATCTAACGGTATATTACCGTTTGTTGTTATTTGGGACTATGCAAGCGCGACACTTGATTACGATCACCACTTTCTTTCAAGCTTTCGAAGAGATTACAACATCAGGTAAATTTTTTATTTATTTTGTATTTTTTTTAGGTTTTTTTCTATTTCTAAAAATTTTTTCAGTTGAATTTAAACGCAATGGGGCACGGAAAAACGTTAACCGAAAAAGAAAGAGGGCAAATTCTTATACTCAACGAAGAAGACTATTCTTACCGCGAAATCGCTCGCAGGATAGGTCGAAGCATTGCTGTCATTAGTAATTTTTTCAAATCACCAGAAAACTACGGCAAAAATCGCAAAGGACGCATTGCGAAGGCTACGACCACACGCGAGCGTCGATCAATTCTACGAGAAGCCTCGAATTCTGCAGCAACTGCTTCTCGAATCAAGGAGAAAGTTGGTGTTCTAGCCTCTCTTCGAACTGTACAGAGAGTACTGAAAGAGTGCCCCCACTTGCAACGCAAGAAATTAAAGAAAAAACCGCATTTACTTGCTCGTCACAAAGTGGCCCGTTTGGAGTTTGCGAGGGCTCACTTACATTGGCGAAACGAATGGCAGTCAGTTATTTTTTCTGACGAAAAAAAATTTTGTTTGGATGGGCCAGACGGCTTCCAATATTACTTTCACGATTTGCGAACATCGGAGCGATTTTTGTCCCGTCGCAACTCTTCAGTGGGTGCTGTAATGGTATGGGCGGCAATTTCATCACGTGGACCTATTAATTTGGTTGTTTTGCAAGGTCGCCAAACGTCATCGGACTATATTGAACTTATGCAGACAGAAGTTCTAAACTTTAATGAGATGTTTGAGGGTCAAGAGTGGATTTACCAAAAAGATAATGCGCCTATTCATACAGCTAGACAAGTAAATCGGTGGTTTTCTGCAAACAATGTAAAAGTATTGGGATGGCCAGCTTTGTCGCCTGATCTTAATATAATAGAAAACGTTTGGGGATGGTTGTCCCGACGTGTTTACGCAGAAGGAAGGCAATTTCACAACGCGCTGGACCTTGCAGAAGCCATTGAAGCTGCTTTTCTATCAATCACGACTTCTTACATAAAAAGTTTGTACGACTCTTTACCAGAAAGACTTTTCGAAGTGGTCCGTAATAACGGAGGGCCAACAAAATATTAGTGTAAATAAAACATTAGAAAGCTAACCATATAATTTGTTTTTGTATCTTTTTTTTGAGGTGATCGTAATCAAGTGTCGCGCTTGCATAGTCCCAAATAACAACAAACGGTAATATACCGTTAGATTTTATGAGTTTGCTGACGATCCCGTAGGACATTATTCCAATGTGGTAACAAAACATATTTCCATTTACATTTTTTCGATAACCCCACAAAAAAAAATTTTATCGAAAAAATAAAAGTGATCGTAATCAAGTGTCGCGGAGTGTATGTGCTCATAACAACAACAGGGTAAAAACTGGGTTTTCGAAGATTTGAAAACGCTTCTCACAAAAGTTTTGTGATCTTCAGTTTTGTGTTCAGCGGTCCAACTTTGGGTCTAGAAAACACTTTTTTTTTAGGTGCATTTTTTGTGTCGAGTAGTGTTATTGATGATTGAACATATATGCGACGGTTTTAAATTAAATTAAATAAAATTAAATTTATAAAATTGTTAAATTTTTTCCATTTCCGTTGCACTGTGCAGCATTTGTAAATACGAGCGCTGCGCTCTTATCAACTAAGCTAACTTAATTTTCAGCCGAGATATTTCTACCTTTGACAGTGCAGCATATGTATGTTTGTATGTTTGTATGTGGTTTATCATTTGGCTCAGTTGGCTTTTATTAATTTTGACAGAACAAAGATTCATACACTGAGTGCCACTTGAGCCCTGTGCTACCAATACATATGTGACTCCAATGGGGCAGAAGGCATTTCTAATGTTGGATCAAAATTTACAATATGCCATTCAAATTTTTTATCAAAATGTGCAATCCAGCAATAAAAACTACTTTAAGCTATTTTATAAAAAGCTCGTTAATATTTTGCTATATTCCGCTTGCGTTTATCATGAAATGATTGTAGTCGTTTAAGCGATTTACCACTCCAGCAAAATTTTTTTTATTTTCAGTCAATCAATCAATCAATCAAGCTATTCATAATAATTTTCTACTGAATGTGCATATTAAAGCATTTTATTGATATTTTGAATACCGCATTCATTTCGTTACTATCCAGTCAATTGTAAAAATACGCTTGCATGGTTTTTGCCCAACACCGGAAATCCTTTTTAAGGTGCAATTTCCTTTCGACAATCTTGACATTCGACAAACTGGCAACAGTTCAATGTGTCAGCTGAAGTCAACTGAATGCATAAATACTGAAACGAATATCGAATATTACCTTTGATTTTAAAGTCTGATACATCGGTTGATTTGGTTTTGTTTTGTGTGTGGCATTATTTCGCCTCGGTATGATTTCATTGTGGCTGCAGTTAGCCGCCTTATAGTCTATTCGAATCACACAGCTACATACATGCATGCTACATACATACAAATATTAACATACATACATACATTGGCCTCGAAATTTCGGCTCATATCGATTGCCAGTTGGTAATGTTTACATGGAAATTGCGCTCGTTGGCATTGTTCTGCATGATATCACACAATAATTCCTGCATGAATACTGAGAGCAATCGAGCATTGGCAGAATTTGCTGCGTAACTTTGTTTGCATCTATGGCTGTTGGTATTGTTTGCAGTCCAATTAAGAACTTGGAACTTGTAAAATTGGTGCACAATTCTGCAACATTTTGAGATATTCAAAAGAATTTAACATGTTTCACTGGGAAAGTGGCAATGAAAAATGGACACTTTACTTTAATAACAGAAAAGCATTCATTATGTTTTGTTGATGAAAATCAATAAAAGTTGCAGTAATGTACAAGAAATATGTAAAATGCTAGTTTAAAAAAATACTTCAACTACAGGTTTTGTCAAAAATTAATGTTCATGAAGCTCATAGAGGAAAAAATCTTAGAATTGAATTTTTTTAATTTAATTTTTTTTAATTCAATTTCTTAATTGAATTTTTTTAACTAATTGAATTTTTAATGTGTAAAGTGATTTTAAAAAGCTTTTCGTTTTTTTTAGTTTATTAGCCTTTTTGTATATTGTAAACCAGGTGCGGATTCAGAAAAATATTTCGGGGGGGCGGGGGGTTTCAAAAAGTAATTCTTTAATATTTGTAAAATGCCTTTTAATTTGTATGTAGTTTTATAGGCGATCCAAATATTTCGGGGGGGTTTCAACCCCCAGAACACCTCCCTGAATCCGCCACTGTTGTAAACACATTTAAGTTTAAGTGAATTTATGAAGGACTGACAGGGCCCCGCAGCTTTGCACGCAAGTTTAAAGCCAATGATCAATAATCAAGTTTTTCTTAACCCTTTGTTGATCCCGTCAGATTTTTATTTTCGAAAAAATAAAAAAAACACTTGTCAAATTATTTCTTACCAAGAGTACTCTCACCAATTTTGAAGTTACAGTTTCTTCATATAAACTCTTAACTCTTCGTTGATCCCGTCAGAATTTGATTTTCGAAAAAATTAATTAATTCACATTTTAAATGCTTTCACTAAGTTTGAAGTCAATAGGCCTATTAAATCTTGATTCTCCATATAAACTTCTAACCCATAGTTGACCCCGTTAGGTTTTGATTTTTGAAAAAATTATTTCTCACTAAGAGTACTTTCGCCAAGTTTGAAGCCAATATACTCATTAATTCATGTTTTTTCAGAGTTTCTCCATATAAACTTTTAACCCATAGTTGACCCCAATAGGTTTTGATTTTCGAAAAAATAAAAAACACGTAACGAAATATTTCACATGTTAAATGCTTTCACTAAGTTTGAAGTCAATAGGCCTATCAAATCTTGATTCTCCATATACACGTTTAACCCGTCGTTGACCTTGTCGGATTTTGAAATTCGAAAAATAAAAAACACGTAACGAATTATTTCACATGTTAAATGCTTTCACTAAGTTTGAAGTTAAAAGGCCCATAAAATCTTGTACCTCCATACAAACTCTTAACCCATCGTTGATCCTGTTAGGTTTTGAATTGAATTCCATATAAACATTTACCCATAAGTGACCACGTCAGGTTTTGATTTTCGAAAAAATAAAAAATACTTATCGAAATATTGCATACAAACTTTTAACCCTTGGGGCACTCTTTAAAGTTTTAATTAAAAAAAAATGAGAAACAAAAATTGAAATTATTTGTGATTTTAAATATTTTTACCAACTTTAATCTTTTCTGACATGAAAATAACAGCCCGCTGTATGAATTGTATGGGCTGTATTCCAATATATTGGACATTGTGACTGAAAGTGTTAAGTTCCATAGGCCCAGCGGTTGATGATTTCATCTTAACCCATTGCTGACTCCGTTCAATTTGGATTTTCGAAAAAATAAAAAATATGTATCAAATGATTTTTGATTTGCAGTATTTTTCCCAAATTTGAAATCAATAGGCCCATTAAATTGCGTGTCTTCATACAACACCTTAACCCATGTTATGCCCTTTTAGACCCAAAATTTCAAAAAATTCCATCTTAGCGGAGGTTCATTTTTCAAGATGTACCTGCAGTTGAAATTTCATGTTTGTAGCTTCAGAACCTGTTGGATCCTTAGCGGCTCAGTTAGTTCTCCTTAGAAGTGCTGAAAGAATATGGGTGTTTCTAGCGGAGTTCAGTAGAAAAAATCCCATGCTTGGGTACCTCTCTGACATAGAAAAGAACGGGGCCAAAATAGCTAATAATGCCTCATCAATAGTGGAAGTGTGGGCATATGCCGAACACATCCTCTTTTTACCCTTTCGAGACGGAATTTAGTTTTGAAATTCAAAATACCCTCAGTAGAAATATTCTCAGGCAATGAATGTTGGGTTAGAAAATGATATTGGATGCTCACAAATTCGGAAATTATCCTTTTATGCGGGAACACCGAAATCGAAAACATATTTAGCGTAGGTCGTAAGATTTGAATAATTGTTTTGAGGGGCATTAAAAACTTGTGGGACTTATTATTCCAGTAGTCCCGAAAGGGTTAAGTAGGTCTACATAAACTACGGACAGCCATACGAAATAAGAAAAAAATATTGTTGGTTTTTAACAATAATTAAACTGTAAATAAGAACTTACAGTGGGGGGTCAAGCAATTAGCACGCTTCAAGCAATCAAACGCTGTTTACATATGTTTAAAACAAACTCTTAAAATTTTATTTTTTGAATTCAATTATATTTTTATTTCAGAACAAATAAGAAGAAATTTTTAAAGTGAATTGTACAGTTTTTGCATCACCCTAAAAAAACATAAATTTGTTTAATACACCGTTTCAAACCACTTAAAACAATAATTACCCAACCTTAATGCGATATATTTTTCAATATATCGTTTTTCTTTTTATTTTATTCCCGAAAATTCACGATTTTCTCATAATGATTTCGCACACTTCACTTTTACAGATTTGCAACAAATGTTCAATTTAATACTGCTGCTAACAAAGTCCCGTTATCGTGCTCATCCACGGCACATAACCTCATAAATACCATTAGAAATACTGTGGGACAAACAAGCTAAGCAAACAAGAAAACAAAAAGCGTTTGGAAACTTTTTTAGTACGTCTTACATACACTTAAACATGAAAATGTAGATTTTTCGTAAGCGGGCTAATTGCTTGACCTCCCACTGTATATACGCTGGATATGGTTATGAAGATTAAGTGAGGTTAGGTTAGGAAGGGAAGGGAAGGGTGTGTGCGGTGAAGGGCGCACTTTCATTAAGAGGTCAAAATGGTCTATTGTGATTCTCTTTTTGCTTTCAATCCCAAGCAAACCAGTTTGACCTTTTAATGAATAACAGCCGCTTTGAGATTTTGTCTTTCGCCGTGCTATTTTGAGGATACGGAGGCGGCTTTCGTGCAGAACTATAGTCATGAATATATATTGTCCAACTTTCTTGGTATTTCATAATCATGTATGAAATGTACATATTTAATAAAATTGAGGAACGAAACAACTTTCCAACAAAACCAAAAACCGTTATACATTAAAACTTTATCAAAATCTATGTTTTATTCAAAGCATGAAGTTAAATTTTCAATTCATAAATACTATAATGAAAAGATTATTCAATAAGTGTTTACATACAGGGTGGTCCACCTGGCGTTTGGAATTTGAATTACGCTTTATTTCGTGAATGACAGTCCAAATGTCATTCAATTTGTATTCGTAATTTAGTTAAAAGTTTGACATTTACGACATGGGACACTATACGCTTCAACAAAATTGGGAAATATCCACTTAAACTGTAAGAAATTAGAAAAAAAAATTCAAAAAAAGATTGGCCTTCAACTCAGTTTTTGGATCAATTTGTGAAGGGAGCTAGTGAAACTGAATCGTTAATGGACCAAACAACCCGTTCTCGTTCTCATGCAGTGCGCACAGCCGAAAGCATTGCTTTTGTAGCCGAAAATGTGCGTGAACATTCATCAACGTCAACTCGCCATCGCTCTCAGGAATTGAACATTTCTCGTACTTCTTTGATGAGAATTTTACATAAAGATTTCGGTATGAAGGCTTACAAAGTTCTATTGGTCCAAGAACTAAAGGCTCATAACCATCCGACACGCAACAGTCGAACTTTTGGGCACCGTTTTCGAAAATCGAATAATCAGCGGAAATTCTGAAGTCAATTGGCCGCCTCGGAGCTGCGATTTAAGTCCGTTGGACTTTTTTTGTGGGACGCCGTAATCGTAAAAACGATTGAAGCTTTGAAACATGAAATTGAAGTTGCCATTCAGGAAATTCTACCCGGAACAATCGAAAAAGTACCTGAAAATTGGGTTGCCCGAAAGGCCAGTCGTGGCAGACATATGAACGATATCGTTTTTCATTCTTAAATAACAAAGTCCAAGCTTTGTAATAAAACAGGAATTTTCAAAAAATATTCATTCGTTTTTTTTATAACCTATTCAAATTCCAAATCTTGAATGGTACACCCTGTATTAAAGCAAAAGTTGATGTATAACATTTACCTTTGATGAAAATCATCGACCGTCGTAGCACAGTTCAAACAACTTTTTTATTGCACATTACTGCCCCTCAAACTAACTTTGACTGACTGACTTTTTTCTGACCTCACTCACAAACCTAATTTGTTTATTTTTCGATTTTTGTTTTTTTCGTTCAACAAATTCCTGTTTTGACCCATATCTGCATATCAGATTTTCAGTGCGATAATTTGCATTTGTTATAAAACAAAATTTTATTTGTTTTATTTTTATATCCAACAACGTTGGCTATGACAAATAAATTCACCCAACAGTGGCGTGCAAAATTATGCTAATTTTGCTTATAGCTGGTGATGTTGTCGTTTTTGTTGTGGTGATGGTGGTGGTGGTGGTGGTGCTTGCGTAAAATTTTCATGTATGTAAAATGAGAATGTAAAATGTTGTGTTTATTTTTTGTACTTGTTATTGTTGTTGTTGTTGTTTTGCTTTATACATGTAACCAACTACGGTTGGCAGTGGTTGGCCATTGGCCATAACATGGAGCGTCGAGCATTTGCCGCTCACACGAAAAGTTACCAACAATGCGAAACTTGCTACTTAAACAAAATATGTTAAATATGTTTTGTTATAACTTTTTGCTGTTGTATGTAAGTAAGTATGTTTTTTTAAGGTCTGTTTGTAAAGAAAACAATGATTAGTGCCGTAAATGCAAAGCTAACAACGATGTGCATGCAAATGTTTTACTTGAAATTTCTGAAATTAAATTGCAATTAAGTAATAAATCTCAGAGATGTTACTGAAATATGCAAATGATGTTTAACAAATTAAACCATACAATTCGCAATTATTAATTAGAAAGGACAATATTTAAATTGTTAACCTGTTTGCTTTTATTTGGCCACATGACAATAGGTCAATTTGTGAACGTCTGAGTTAGATAGATAGATGGATTTAGTTGGGATCAGGGTGCACAGAAATCAGTAAATGATCTATTGTGTTCCTTACAATAGATCTCCTAGACCTACTGATCTTATAAAATTGAGTAACTCACTCTTCCTTTCGCCCTCTTTCATATGCCAATTCTGGTCCAGGTAACGATTCCTGCTGCGACATACTGCCCCACATTGGTTACAGAATACAATACAATAGAATACAAAGAATAGAATACAAAGAATACAATTGTTTTTCTTGGTCTTTGTAATATTTTGAAGTTCTAAGAGTATTTTTAAATAAAAAAACTGTCTATTGAGGTTCAAAACAGATAAGTATGCAAGTAAACAAGATTGTTGAATGCCAAAACTAGAAGAAAAAAGTAAAGGAATTTTTAAAATTTTATTTTATTATATGTGGGATAACAATAAATTATTTTCTTATAGCTGAAATAAGAGTACTAGCTGCCAGGACTATCGGCTCAAACGATTTGCATATTTGTAACTGCAATTTAGCTACATTTTCCAGTAGGACCAATCACCAAATGATGCTAGACATCTATCGAATTCAAGTAAGAAAGATAGCAGAAATTATAAATAAGTTCAAAGGATATGTTTCTAAGTATTAAATTAAGATTAAGGCACAAGAAAGCAATTCGCGTGGGTATCACGTTTACTCACGTTACACCAAAAACGTGTTCGAATGGTTATTTTTTAATGAAAGTTTAAGGCGCAATAAGTCAAAGGTTTATCACTTACAAGGAGAATAAGTAGAAAATAGAGAAGCTATAGTTCTATAGAGCTACACTGGATTGCAGGATCGACAAGGATTACAAAGGAAATGAACAAGCCGACACTGGTAGGCCCTGAACTATACTGGCGACTTCCCAGAGCACACTTAGAAGAAGCAAAGAAAACCGGTAGACCAACATTTTGCCCAGCAATGGACGAAGAGCATGGGACCACGCCAGGCAAAATGATTCTTAACTCCAGACAGAGGAAAGAGTATCCAGAAATCTTTTCACACGAAAAAGTAGGACCTTCGCCTCCTCACTGCAACTCACCTGACTGATCATTGTTTACTAGAATAACATTTCAATAAATTTACAATTCCCTCTTCGGGTGTATTTTTTTTTTCAAATTAAAAACATACATACATACATGACTGGCACGACAGCCCGATTACGAGACGATTACACGGATGGAAAGGACCTACAGTTTTATGCCGATTCCGAACGGCGAGTTGGGAGCTTTTTCATAGGAAATTTTACTGTCAGAGGTTTGCCATTTCCTGCTGAAAGGAAAGCCGCCGAAAGAAATATTGTTGTTTTTTATTTTTTCGGTGTTAGCGCAACGGAGTATTGAACCTGTGTTCGAGCGTCGCATTTGACTCGCGGCCCAACGCATTAGCCAGCTGAGCTACGGCGGCCGATCAAATTAAAAAACTAAATACAAATTTATTGACTGTTTTAGAATTTTAAATCAAATCAAAGTCTAATCTTTTAATTAAAATTTTGTTCGTTATGTAATTTTGTTATTTTTTGTTTGAGAAGAGCTTCTCAATATTAAAATAATCCACATATGTTATATACATAGTCCTAATTGTTAGAAAAGTTTAGTCAAAGTTTGGAGAAAAAATCTCTTACTGTAATTTACTTTTGCCTAGTTTTGCTTTACAATCATCTTTTTGACATCAATTTTGTTGGAGAGATGCTACAATAATTGAGACTCGAAACTTTGACTTTAGTCTAAAATTGCAAGTAACATTGTTTTCACTCTATTTTCAGTGTCTGTGTTTCAGACTCTCACAGCCAAATGTGTAATTTGTTTTATTCAATTCAGAAAAATTCATTTGCAGGACGCAGAAACACAAAGATCTTCAAATGGAACTATAATTTTCCTTAAGTTTTGCTTCTACATCTTTTTGACATCAAATTTGTTGGAGAGAAGCCACATAAAATGAGATTCGAATTCCTGAAGTTAGTTCAGTGTTGCCAGATCAGGAGATTTCCTCCTAGTTTTAGGGGATTCTTGGCCTTTTAGGAGAATTTTTTAGGAGAAAGTTTGGGAGATTTATATTTCAGGTTGGGGGATTTTTCGAATCCTTAGTGAATTTTTGGGAGATTTTTGGATAATGAAATATGATGTATTGGGAACACTGACAACAAAACATACTTTGGCAACTGTTTTAATAGTCAAAGCACCCGCAAACCAGCAAATGTTTAAGATTACAAAATGTAAGCTCGTTCTATCTCGTTCTCACTTATTGCTGTCACAATTTCCGCCAAACAAACAAACAAGTTCCGCCAAAATTGGAATTTTTTGTTTAATTTATTTATGTTTGTTCCTGTCCACAAGACAGCCTTGTGTTGGTTACATTAATCAGTTGTGTTGTTCTGCCAGGGTAGGTGATTGGCCTGCCGCAGGTAGTCCTAAGTGATGGAATCATCTAACGCCGCTCAGGAACGTCGCCTCCGCTCGTAGCGCCATCTATTTATTATATGTTTGTTATTGTCAAGTTTTTGTTATTAAACTAAAGATGAAGAAAAAAGGCTTCATAAGACCTTTCATTCCTTTAAAATTACGCAAATTTAAAAAAAAAATTTGGAGATTTTTTTTAAACTTGGGGACAAAATGTCAGTATTTTTTTAAGATTAAGGAGAAAGTTATTTCAGGTATCTGGCAACACTTCTATAGTTTTGAAAAGCAAGAAACTTTGTTTATACTCTGTTTCCAGTTCCTTGCGAAATCTATGAATTGTTGTACCAAAATACTGTTATGAAAATAACTTCTCTAAGTTCGGTTTTGGGTTGTGCTTGAAAATAAAACCACTTCAATTACTCAGCGCCAAACGCAGTCAGAAACCAACAATCACTTTATTTAAAAATTTACACTTTTCTTGTCTTGACACTTGTTACTACTTTGCTTGTTCAAATCAGACTCGACTCTCTGTGCTGCACACTGCTGCCTTTTATACGTTTTTGCTCATCGTTCTTGCACATTCCAGTTGGACTCACTCTCTCTCTCGATCGTTCTCGCACAGCCTATTACCATCGCGAACCATCCTTGCCATATCGGAATTCTAGCAAGCCGGCCGTACTCCAAAGTGCATGCCTAAAAGTATGCTTGGAAAAGCATTCATACATAGCACAGCACAGAGTGCCTCATCGTTACAATACCAATCACAATCTGTTTTTTGTTTTTTAAAACTCTATAGTGGTCTGGCAGTCTCAAAAAATGATTTACAACATCACACGTGAGTCTGCAAAGACCTGCTTTCCTTGATGTGCTGCAGGTAGACAGTTTGCTCCATGTTTTTTTAGCACAAATCAGAAAATGGGCGTGAATATTGGTCCTAAGTCTGCTTAATGGACCTTTAAATTTATTTGTTCAAAAGTTATTAAAACACATGCGGAAGCTGCAATTCTTGTGAGGTACAAAAATTCTTTAATTTATTTGAGTATCAGTATTTTCAATAATAAAAAAATACAAGATCATTGAAGCGAGAATAATGAAATTTTGACACGTGATCAAGGAGATTTTGGGTTTTAGCATACTCACTCTTTCATATACATATCGCCATATTCTAACGAGGTGAAGTATTTTTTAAATTTTTTTATTTTTTATATCCTTCAAAATTTTGAAGCCCTTTTAAAAGGACAAAGTATGTAGAAATGAAAAACTAAGTACGCAGCATTACTATATTTGGTCTCTAGTTTTACGCACATATGGATTTTTCTCGGTGTGAAAAATGCTGTCGCACGGTGTAATGTCTGAAGGTGATCCATGTCGAGCCAGTTCGTTTATTTTTTCATTCTCCTCCATATTCTTATGTCCTGTGAGGTAGATCAGACTGAGCAGAAGACTGAGAAGTAGCTGCAACAGATGAGGTTTGAAATGTTTTCGAAGTTGTTTAGTTTGACTCTGGCGCTTTGATGACAGCTTTACTGTCTGGGAAGATGGTCACCCTAGTATTCTCTATGTAGTCATAGAGCAGGGCCTTGCCTGCCTGAAACACATTTGCTTCATTTGGAAGGCAGTAATTAAGTTGGATTTTAAAACAAAAAACACTGAGGTGAGTGACCTTTTTTTATTGCTTATGAATCGACTGACTGATTTTTCAGAAATACACTTCCAAAAGAAAATTCTTTCAGGTGTTGTCAAAACAAGGAAAGTTCTTAATAAACCTTGTAAAAAAAGGCTCATAATTTACTGTCAGCCAGTCACAACACCTTTTGAGACACTTTTCATGGTCTTCAATTCTCTTTTATGCTTTTAGCCCGCATTTCGAATTGAACTCGACAACTTCTTGTAACTTCTTTCATTTTCTACAAATTATGTTGCCACAGAATTGCAGCAATCGGTCTTTACATACTTGTACAATAAAAAAAAAATACCTTCACAATGCAAATTTCTGTAATTCGAGTATAAAACCGTTTTGCAAGCATTTTCGAACACGCACAAAGTCCATTTACGTAAACCTACCAAAGTCATTCAAATGTTTAACAAGCAAACCAAATCCTCGTTCGTTCGTTCTGTCTATTTTCAAATGCAATTGCCGCAAAACTTGCGCCAAACATGCACAACTGTGGCCCACAGCCACAATGCAATGCCATTGTGCCAGTTGTTGTTGTTTTTTTTCTTTTGGTTTGTGTTTTTCAAAACTTTGGCTTCAAATCTGCAGCCAGCAAACAGGCAGATAAACAGAAATGCACATTTTATCGCCCCAAAGGCGATTAGCCCAGCTGCAGCAGTAGTGCAAAATATTGCACTTGCATGCAGTTCGCTTCTAGTTTTTGTTTTTGTTGTTTTTTACTAAGCGTATTATAACCCAATTAGGCTCATTTTCATGCAGGTCCTTTCTTGGCCGGTTCTTGCACTCTGGTCCACTATAAAAGTGTTGTAATCAGAATGCGCCGATATGCAGACAATAAAAACTATGACAGAGCAACAACAATAACAAACAGCATATGGGTTGTCGACTTGCCGACAATATCCTTTAAATTGGCATAACGTGCCATGTCGTCATATGTTGGCAGCAAAGTTTTGCGCCAAAATTGCGGCCAGTTAGCGCCCAGTAAGTGAATGAGCGCATGAACGAGTGTCCAAATTGTGTCTTCCAAGGATATGAGGAGCTGTTTATATTTATTTTACGAGCAGACAGAAAACTACTTTACCAAAGCATGGAAAATGCGGGTAATGTGCGACATGTGTTTACCCTATTTTGAAAAGAATTTACAAAGCTTAAAGAGAAAAATGTGATGGTCAAATAAAAAAGTTGGTCAATGTTAAAAATTGACTGTTTAATGTTTGAGTGTAGTGAAGCTGAAGCTTGTTGGTTTTAATGTTTGAAAGTTGGAAAACTTTTTGATGTTTTTAAAAGTGTGGGAGAAGTAGATAAGAGCAGAAATAGCTACTAATAATCTTCTGAACATGTCTGTAAGCAGTGATCTTCGCTTCTTTAGAGAATAAACCAAGTGGTTCAAAAAGGATCCCTAGAAAGTGATCTTTACTTCTTTAAAGAGTCGAAAGAAAAATCAACTGTTGAAAAACAATATATCTGTACAATTTCTGCCTACTCTATTTTACATTATTAACCTTTTCAGTCACAATGTCCAATATATTGGACTACAGCCCATACCTCATCTCAATTTCCTGGATGATGTTCAAAATTGTGCAATAAATGTCATTATTGAGCAATAGGTTCCATAGATTCTCTAAAGCAGCATCATAACATGGCGTGAATTATAATCTTTTATCTTTAATTTCATGAGATGTCTTTTACGGCGTTCCATCAATATTGTTACGAAAATCCAAGTTTCCAAGGTTCGTTTGGATTGTGTTTGAAAATAAAACCACTTCAATTATTCAGCGCAAACACAGTCAAAAACCAACAATCGCTTTATTTACAAATTTACACTTGTTCTACTTTACACTACTATTATTACATGTTTCCCCAGTGCTTGCTCAACACAGACTCGACCCATTGCGCTGCACACTGCTGCTTTTATACCAGTTTTCTTATCGCGCCGAAGTTTCTTGCAACTTCCAATTGGAAAGCGCTCTTCGAGAACCATCCTTGCCATATCGGACTATACCAAGCGAATTATACCAAATTTGCCATACTTCAAAGTGCATGCCTCAAAGTATGCTTGGAAAAGCATTCGTGCATAGAAAAGCATTCAGCACAGAGTGCTTTATCGTTTTAATATAAAAATATCCACAAATACTCTGAAGTTCCAGCGGCGCTTTATATAGAGAGTAAGTTTCTGAGTCTGAGTGAGTCTATCTAAGAGATACCATTTCTTTCTTAACATTTAAGCCTTGAATTGCTTCAAAGTAAGTGTCCATAAGTTTAATCTTCAAAATTACAATACCTAACCCCACTTTTTTTCAGAAACTAACGCATTGATCACATTTTATAGTAGCTTGGATCGTATGCATTGATTCAATTAAACAAAATTTCAATCAATTTATTGTCAATACAAAACATTGACAATACGACTAATGCATGAATGGTTTAAGTGGTAAAAGTTTAGTGCAGATTCGAAAGAACATTGCTGCTATATTTCAGAGAGCAGAGAGTACGGAAGATTATTATTAACTAAATATTTTTATTAAAACAAACGTGAATGATGAATAAACTATACAAACATTAGATAATTGCATCGATAGGATGAAGCAATGTCAAAATGTTTCATGTTTTTGGCAATTGCTCCATCGAGATCAGTGATCTGATGATATTACTTCAGGTCTTTTCTTGATCGTTGTTAATGTTAAGCAGGTCTTTATAAATATTAATGTCCTTCTACGTATAAATTTTAAAATATATGCAAGTTTGGTAAATATTATACAAAAAAGTTTCATCTCATTTGTATTCTAAAATTGGAAGAAAATTTAGAAATATCACTAATTAATTTAAGAATTTTGAATTGAATCTAATTTTTACTTTGGTCTTTAAAGATTTCTAATTGATAAATGTGTTCCTAAAGTTTATAAAGTTTTTTTTCACGGAAAATCTATTTGGCTGGCAGTGTGTCTGAAAATTAGAAAGAAGACAAACAGAAGTTAAAAAATGCGGAAAATATGTTACAAACATCACGAAGAGGTTTTTTTTTGTTCCGTGTTCACTCCTTTCTGGAGCATAGGGCCTCCACAAGACAGCCTTGTGTTGGTTACGTTAATCGGTTGTGGTGTTCTGCCAGGGTAGGTGATTGGCCTGGCGCAGGTTGTCCTAAGTGATGGTGCCCATCTAACGCCGCTCAGGAACGTCGCCTCCGCTCGTAGCGCCACTCGAACATTTCGGGAAAAATCCCTTGGCACTTTTTCATCTACTGAGGTCCTCTATCGAATGAGATGAGTTTGACCTTGTCCCTTTTTTCAGTGTTGCACTGTGTTATTTATATTTGTCCCTAAAGGTATGCAAACAGCATGAAAAATGAAAAAAAAACTGCACAAACGCAAAACATATATCAACTATTATAATTTTTATTGCAAAATTAAGGGTCTTCATACAATTTCTGTTACTCTTTGCAATTACCAATGCTGACGTAACTGATTAAATGTAAAATCTAAAAAATCTATCAAACACACTTGTTGCTATAGCTAACCAAAAATGATGAGAATTACAAATTTACAAAAGTCTCAGACAATGTCTAACTATACAAGTTTAAGAAAAACCAAATGGAGTTTTCAATTCAGCAGAGCGATACCGCCGGCTACGTAACGCGTAGAGCGCTAAGAAACGAATTTAAAGCAATGTGTGCATTTGGTGAGAAATGCAACTGGCACTGTGCCAGGAAGCGAACTAAACCATCTCATAAACAGCCAACTCAGCTTTTGTAGTGTTTCGAGGCATTTTCGCTGTGCGGCATAAAACTGTCCGCCGAATGTTCGGCGTCACGACATGGCCACAACGATATCCGGCCTCGTGACGTGGCGCACAGTGCGCCGAGCATGCGGTGTTGACTGGGGCGTGGCAGCTGAGACAATACTTCAGCGCGCTGCCATGACGTTTATCTTGCGGTTGGTTGAAAACAATAACAACAACAACAAAAAATGACAACAAAAAATCCCCCCAACAATACCAACACTGTGCATAAAGTGCACTTTGGCAACACTTGAGCGCGTGTTTTGAATAATGGCGGCGGCATTTTGTGGCATTCGACGTTCAACAGTCTATGAAATTGTTTGCCAATACAGCTGCGCCGTTTCGTAGTCGTCGTGTTTTGAGTTGTTGAGCGGATGTTTATGATGCAGCTGCACACAGCATATGGTGGCCGTGGATGCTAATGCTGTCGCTGCTGTTGTTGTGGCTGTTGTACAAATGGTCTTTGTTGTTTGCTTTCTTCATTTCTTTTCAACTTTCAACTCTTTTCGTTTTAGTTGCGGCGCTTTATTTGTACTTACTTCTTTTTGGCATTGTACAATTTGGCTTTGGTTGTTGTTGTTACTAGATGCTTATTGCTTTTAATAATAAAAAAGTTTTGCCATTGTGCTTGGACTCTGCTTAACGCCGCCGACAGTCAGCCAGCATATGTGGTCAGCAGCTGCTGGCGTTATAAACGTTTGTGTGTTGTATGTTTATAGCATTTCTTTTATTATTGTTTGTCTTTCTTGCACTTTTCTATTTGGCCTTTGTGCGAACTTTTGCAATTACATTAAATAACCGCAAAACTTGGGGGCTTGTGTTGGGGTCTGGCTGAAATTGCTGTCAAGTTATGATTTCTATTTGAGTTTGACCGAAACTTTACAGCTTCACTATCACCAACAATCAGAGTGAGGAAAGATAGAAAGACAGAGTGAGAAACAGAAACATAGACAAATGGTGAGTGAATGAGTTTACAAAGCGTTTATTTGGAGTAAAGCAGATTTATTTTTCATAGAGTCTTAATTCATGAAGTTACGCTTAGAATTGATATAAATGTACGCAATGACTGAGCAGCAGTTCTCAATGCAGTATATGACAAATGTTACGTATACGCACTGTTGTGTCTGTAGATATTGAATTTGATATGAAGTGGTGCAATCGGTATAGAATAAATATCTGATTGACTGGGGCCATTTAATCAATCACAAATTCATCAATCTGAACGTTCAAATAATTATACTTTGGTCCTATCAATATGTGGCTGTGATCTATGTTCAAGTCTACGAGTCTCGTCGTTGTCTCGTTGTCTCGTATAACAAAATTTGTTTATTTTTTGACTCTGATGTCATAAAAATGTTGAACTTCTTAGACAAGCATGAGTTTGTCCTTTCACAAATGATCAATCTGTTTGCTTTCTCGACGAGAAGATCAGAAAATTGACAAAAGCCTATCTACTTCGGCGTTGCCATCAGCCTAATCGATCTATATATTAGCGTTTCTCCCGAGTTTCTCTCCCTGGTGCCTAAACCAGAAGAAATAGCTGCCTATTTGCTGCCGTTTGCTCTACTTTTTTTAGTAAAACTCTTAGCTTTCCACAAATGAATCGGTCTGGTCGTTTTCCTGACAAAAAGATCAGATAATCTACAAAAGCTTGTATACATCTGCATTTCTATTAGCCTCAGCAGAGAAATTTTAACTAATTGCAATTAAAGTTGAGAAGAAGTTTACTACAGTCAATGCAAATGTTCAGTGATTCGTTCCATAGACATAATGCAAAATAATTATAGTCTCAGCATTTAACGATTTTGGTGTCATTTGAAAGGTAAACCTCCAACTAAGAAAATCCCAAGAAATCTGTGCAGAAAATTAATTTTTGTCTGTGCAAAATCGGTTCAAAGTAGAAACTTTTTTGCACAAAAAAAATTTTAAACACATATTTTCTGTTCTTTAGTCTATTGAGTAAAAAAAATTGTAAAAATACATGGTCAGCAAGAAGTTGCTACAACTTTCAATACCTATAGATTAAGAAATTATGTGGCCATTTTCGCTTTAATGTTTTTCTCAAAATTTGCAAAGTTGAGGCTTTTACTTCACTTTTAATTTATAATATTTTTCTAAATTAAAAATTTGAAAATTGGCAAAACTTGGAGGAAAATATCTAAAAAGTATGTGAAAGTATGTTGCTGAATTTTTATATTTTAAGAAGCATTCTTACTTTGTCGTATAATGTAATTACATCCTCCGATATCTTCCGATTTCAGAAAATAATACAATTTTAAAAGTGATCTAAACACATATTTTTCGACAACATTTATTTTATTCATCACTGAAAGCATGCAATCAGCATGAAAAACTGAAGAAACTCTATAAACACTTTTAAAATCTTCAAGAAATTCCAAACTATTCCTTACTTATTACACTGTGCAACAGTTCTTTTGACCTATCCAAATGTTACTATAGGCTGAAAACTAGGGATCATTCATAGTCATCGGACATACTCAGTTATGGATAAAAACAGATTTTTGTTACTCAAAGTACCAATTTTGAATAAGTACGAAATAAACACTTAAACACATTTTCAGTTTTGGCTTAATTCTGGCGTTCAAGTTAATTTCTGAGCTTTGATGTATTCAGAGACCTATAGTAGAATTTTATGGCAAATATTTTCGTGGTAAAAGTTGTCCTTAAAAAGTCCTGTTTTACAGGACATTTTTGGCATTTTAGAAAAAAAGGGTCAAATTGACCCATAAAAATAGGAGCTACAGGGTTAAAATGCTCCATAAAAATGTTCTTCGTAGTATTTTACATCAAATTACTGAACACATCATATACCTAAAATGTGAGGTTACATGGTTTTCGTATACCAATTCACCATAAGAATGGGCAAAAAGGGGAAAACTTTGACCCCCTCTAAAAAAAAATTCAGATGTAAACTTTCAAAACGCCGTTACACGTATATGTTTTTTTTGCCCCCTCTACCAGAATCCGTTGTCAGAATCTTGTTATTTTAAAAAAAGTTGTATTTTGTTGTGCAGTGCTATTAGCGATGCAAATAGCCAAGAAAAACTCCAGCTGGTTCCTTGTAATGGCCCATCTAAGTTTATCCAAATCGTATATATTTATTTATGCAGTAATTTTTTTTTATTATTCACAGAAAAATATATTTTTGTGCAACTTTAGGTTCAGCAGTCAAGCATACGAAAACCATTTTTTTCGTCGAAAAAAATTTATTTTTGTACAACTTTAGGTTCAGCAGCCAAGCATACGAAAAAATGTTTTTGCCTCCTATTGAATTACAAACAACAACACGCGCACACAATTTCAAGTAACCTGTCCAGCTGCGAACAGACGCAGAGAGGGAAACGCAGTGCTTTGCAATGTACCATTCCAGGCACGCTTTTGCTCACACTTGTGCGCCATAAATCCGCAACCTGATGGCCAACACAACGGGGCACAAGTTCTTCTAAACGTGCTTGTATGTGTGGCTTACAAAACACATGCGCCAACACACACACACACACACACGCACACGTATGACAAGTTAATGCATATGCAAGCGTCTGTTTGACGCGTTGCAACGTTGGAAGGAAGTAAATTTGCTCGCTTGTGACAGGCGAAATCCAAAAACTAAACGCCAACACATGTCAATGTGACCGCAACACAAACAAATACACGCTTACAAACACACTCGTACCAACGCTTATGTGCATGAATTTATTGTTACACCTATACATATATACATATGTTTGGGTATGTATGTATGTATGAGTGGCTGAGTGTGTTTGCAGGGGCTGCGCATTGACCTCGCCAATGTTGAACTCTTCTCGCAAATTTGTCACGCACTTGACGTTTAATTTTGTATGCCAACATTTGAGGCGAAAGCAAATGGCTTTGTGTGTGTTTGCATGTGTGAGCGTGTGTTGTTGACACTTCAAGTTTGCGAATAGTTGAGCGAGGTTCGACAAAGTGTCTGCGCTATAAAGTTAAGGCCTTTTAATTGCCAAGAAAACTAACTTATTGACGCTTTCGCTGCGCGGGCAACGTCATCAATCTTTATGTCAAATCATGCAGACGCCAAAAGTAGGCGTGATTCAATAAAACCCTTTTTAGGGCAGGGCGGCGCTGACGAAAGTTTGCTCTGTTAAAAACCACTAAAGAATGCATTAGTCAAGAGCTGCTGACGGATGGAGTCTTTGTTTGCTGAAGTGAGTTCATATTCAATGTGTGCGGCAAATGTTGTCGTGACAGGGCTGGAATGACAGATTTGATTTCACTTTCGAAAGGTCGTATTTTAAACTATATTAAGAACTGATTTAAGGCTTGTTTGATACTTTTGGGGGAAGAGGGATGTTTGGAGAGTGAAAAGTTCGAATGAAACTTGACGTTACGTCTAAAGCAATTCAGTAGTTCAAATGGTCGGTTAAGTGGGATAGGCTCAGCCAGATGAGACATGAAGACACTCATGGGCCCATTTAGCATGTTGTGTTATTTTAGTACTTAGTCCCTACTGATTATGTGTAACTTACTTCTTATGTGGCAATATTGAGTACAGAAATAAGTTTTGAGGCTTGTTTGGTTGGATAACGTTCTCCACAAATCTTTTCGACTATGGCACTCTACCTTTTGGACAAACACTATTTAGTTAAAGGTTTCATGACTTCACACAATTTGAAACCAATCAAAAATGTTACGCATACGCACTGGTGTGCCAGAAGATATTAATTTTGAACCAGAAGGTTCGATCAGTGCCGCATAATTTATCGACGGACTGAGGCAATAATTTCAAATGACTTTATCTTCTTTCTGCCTCATTCAGATTGTTCAGAGTTATCTCTTTGTTTAATCAATTTGTTCGTGCAACAGTTTTGTTGATCGGTGTTCTTACATGCATCACAAAATCAGTTTATTCGTTTTCTCTTAGGCCACAAAGTTTTTTTCAAACACTCTTTTGTTGAATATTTCATGATAACACAAAATGGGAAACGAATAAATATATATTACGCATACGCACTGGTGTGTCAGTAGACATAAATTTTGGTACGGGAAGGTTCGATGGGTGCAGAATAATTATTCGACTATCTAGGACCATCATTTCAATGACTTTATCTTCCTTCTGTCTCATTCAGATTGTTCTGTCTTTGTTTGATCAATTTGTTCGTGCAAAAAAACTGCTTATTCATAGGCTCTGATGCCATAAAGTTGTTTTCAAACACTCTTTTGTTAAATATTTCAGAACAACACAAAATGTAAAACCTTTCAAAAAAATGTTACGTATACGCACTGGTGTGCCAGTAGAAATTAATGTAGTTACTAGAATTTTTCTGCCGGTGCAGAAAAATTGTTCGACTGACTAAGGCCATCATTTCAATGGCATCTTCTTCTTCCCTTACAACCATTAGTCTTCAAAAAATTCGAATTTCAAATGACGTCAAATGACTCAAACTATATTCATTAAGTTTAACAAGAATGTCACCAAACGTTCCCACAATAACTTTAAGTGAAATACTTACTTATATTTTGAAGAGCCAACAATGTGTTTATCAGTTTGTCACTTTCGCCAACTAAATAGTTGGTTGTGGAGTAGTTATTAAACTATTCAAATCTGCAAATCTGCAAACCGCCATTACGACTAAGCACACATTTACACATAACACTATTGAGTTATACATTTGACTGTAGTTTATTGCAGTGCACTTTTGCAAACTAGATGCACACTAAAAAAAATAAAACATATTAAAGTAAAACAACAATAGAGGCAAATTTAAGAAAGAAAAGAGTTGAAGTAAAGTAGAGAGCAGCAGCAGCATGCAGAAAGTGTTGCACAAGTTTGAAAACTCGAAACAATAACTTATTGTCATTAAAAGTTACGATCTGATCATTAAATTTGAATTATAACTGCGGCTTTGGAGATGCTGGAGGTACTTGGCGGCTGTCCGTATTGGCTGAAAGACACTGCGAGCGACAGTGGGCGCCAATGGTGCGTGGGTGCGGCTAGCCGGCCAGTCAGTCAGCCAGTCAGCCAAGCAGCCAGCATTTACACTACTGCCAAAGTTATGATGTAATTAAAAATGTAAAGTTGCTTTGCCAGCGTAAAAGTTTTAGCAGCATTGCTGTTCCCCACGCGCCGCTCCACTTCGGCTTTCTCTCGCTCTCGTTGTGTCGTGTGGGGGAAGCGCTTGAGTGTAAAGTTTGATTAACAAGTGTTGCAGTGCCAGTTGCAGCGGTAATCGCCTGGCCTCCCCAATAGCGGCGGCGGCGGCGGCGACATTAGCGTTGCCGGTTGTGGGCTGTACGCAATTTTACTTTGCAGTTAGTTTATTTTCTTTTATTTTTCTTAACTTTAACAAGCAAATGTTGTGGTTGCATTTGAATTGGTTTTTACTTTACTGCAAAGATTTCTCTCTCATTTTATATTGCTTACACTGTTGTACAAATTTTTAAAGTTTTCAAGCAATGCAAATTAAAAACATAAACTTGTATGAATTACAGGAAGACATATTTTTATGGTTAAAGTAAAATGTTGTAGAATTTGTTGGATATTGAATGTGTCAATAAGTTTTAACTGAAAGCAAAAATGAAATATCTTAGAGGTTTTAACTTAATAAATTATGTTTAATTAAGGTTTAATTAAATTATAATTAAATTAATTTAATTTACTTTTAATTACATTATAATTTAATTTTAATTTAATTAATTATTTTTTTAATTAATTCGTAATTTAATTAATTAATTAATTTTTTTTAATTAATTCGTAATTTAATTAATTAATTTTTAATTAGTTAATTAATTAATTAATTAATTTTTAATTTTTAATTAATTAATTTTTAATTAATTAATTTTAATTTTTAATTAATTAATTAATTTAAAAATTAAATTAAAAATTAATTAATTAATTAATTAAATTACGAATTAATTATTTAATTAATTAAATTACGAATTAATTAAAAAAAATAATTAATTAATTAAAATTAATTAACTAAAATTAATTAATTAATTAATTAAATTACGAATTAATTCAAAAAATTAATTAATTAATTAATTAAAAGTAATTAATTAAAATTAATTAATTAATTAATTAAATTACGAATTAATTAAAAAAATTAATTAATGAAATTAAAATTAAATTATAATGTAAAATTAATTAATTTTAATTAATTAATTAATAAATTTTTTTAATTAATTCGTAATTTAATTAATTTTAATTAAATTAATTTTAATTAAATTAATTAAATTGAATTAAACTATAATTATAAATTATAATTTAATAAAATTAAATTAAATTATAATTTAATTAAATTAAAAATTTAAAAATAAATTTAATTAAATTATAATAAAAAAAATGTTCAAAATTATAATTTATTAAGTTTAATTAATTATAATTTCAATTTGATTAACTAAACTAATTAAATTATATTTTTGACAAATCTTTTAAATTTTGAAAATAGCTTAAAACAGCTCATACAAATACTAAATTAGGCAAAATTTTCAATGTTTCATCTCTTTGAGTTGTTATTAGATTATTATTCGAATATTTTGACCCATTTTGAGTTGAGAAAAGTTAAGAAAAATGAAAACTTGCAATATCAATTAATACAAAATTGAAGTTTTAAGTGAGACCTCACAAACGTATTGAGTTCAAATATGAATATGATGACAAAACAAAATTGAACACTAGTTTTTATCTTTTCATCATTACCTAAATTATTTGTTTCTTTGTCATTGAAAGGAAGCATGAGTTGTCAAACTGAATTTATTTTTTTTATTTTAATATAATAAATTTTTTTTTTAATTTATTTTGTACCGAAAGTTTTTGCTATCACACAGCACACTTTCCACAAGCATAATTTTATTAATTTATACACCCAAAAATTTTATAAATACTGAAAAAAATTCCTTCTCAACAATTTCCGTACACACTACGAAAAATATCACTATACCAAAATTTCAATAGTTTAGTTTTAATAATTTTAATTTAATTAATTTATTTTAAATTTTTTCCATACACAGGCATAATGCATTTTATTAAATTAAAATCCCAAACATTTTGTAAATACTGAAAAAAACAAGCTCAACAATTTCCGCTCAAACTACCACAAATACCAGTATACCAAAATTTCAATAATTTAATTAAGCCCAAAAATATGCAAGCACATTTTCGCTAACGGCATTTGGCACACAACTTTTTAATTTGTCACCTTTAAAGACAAATTATAGAATTTATTGGGTTCTTAACTGCAAATGGCAAAGTTTCGCGTGCCGTAAAATAAAGCAAAAAGGCAACTGGCAGATTGGTGTGTGTGTTTTTTTTTTTTTTTTTTTTTTTTTCCAGTAGGGGAAAGCATCGAAAGCCAGACGAGTGCGAGACTTTAACACGCTAAAACCCCTGTATTCACAGTCCGTGTACCCTCATCGTGGCACCGCCGCGAGGCATTACTTCACGATGAAGGCGGATATGTTAGCGTTCAGCTACGTCCAGGCAAGAGTCATGAGATGCTCTGCCGAAAAGTGTCGTGTTCGGACGGACGGATGGTCAGTCGTTGGCATTTGTCACCGGACAGTCCCGTAAGTCTCGTCTCTGTAAGAGCATTATGCGAGCAATACTCCTGCATGCTCGATCCCATGATTCTGGTGACGCAAGCATGTATGACACCAGTGAGGATGGTGTCATGGCACCGCCAATAGCCTTTTCGAGGTCGGCTCTTTCGTCGGCGTATTTGGGGCATTCGAAAAACGTATGGTGGACCGTTTCCGCCACCCCTATGCACTGATTGCAGTGAGGGCTCTCTGCGTGTTTGAATCTGTGAAGGTATGCACGGAAGCATCCATGGCCAGAGAGAAACTGCGTGAGGAAGAAATTCAGCTCACCATGGGTCCGCTTTAGCCACGGTGCCAGCTCTGGGATGAGCGTTCGCGTCCAATTGCCTTTCGAGGACGAACTCCATCTATGTTGCCATGCCACTATCGTGTCTTCGGCTGAGACCTGCGCGCCTCGTTTCTGCCAGTACGCATTTGCCTGTTGCAGGATCACTAGCTGAATAGGAGGTCTACCAGCAATTACGTCGGCTGCCTCGTCCGAGACCGTTCTAAAAGCGCGACATACTCGTAGCGAGTTAAGTCGGTATGCTGATTTTAGCTGCCTGCTGTATGAAGCCACCAACATCGCCTTGTGCCACACTGGGCAGGCGTAAGTTGAGACAGCAGTGTTTACGACTGCAAGCAGAGTTCTTGCTTGGGTAGAGGGACCACCAATATTCGGCATTAGCCGCGAGAGCCTGGCTGTTACTTTTAGGGCCTTCTCGCCGGCATGCGATAGATGCGCCTTGTAACTCAGGCGGCAGTCCAGCAATACGCCGAGATACTTTATGTCGGGGCGCGACTGTATGAGGTGCCCTCCAACATTTATGGTCACGCTTTCCACGTGCTTTCTGCTGCTTATCAGCACGGCTTCGGTCTTCTCACCTGCCAGCTGCAGGCCAGCTTCTGTCAGCCAGGCTGTAAGCCGAGAGATCGACTCGTTTGCCTTGGCTTCGATTTCATGTAGGTGTTTGGCAACTACGACTAGCGCTACATCGTCGGCGTATCCAACGGTGGTTACTCCGCTAGGCACCTCGGTACGCAACAGGCCATCATACATCACGTTCCATAGCAATGGTCCAAGGACAGAACCTTGTGGAACGCCACACGTGATGGTGTATTTGCGGACACCCTCGCTAGTGTCGTAAGTGAGCTGCCTGTTGCTAAGGTAGCTGTCGATAACACGAAGTAGGTAGGCAGGCGTTCCGAGATCTCTGAGAGCATCGAGAATTCTAGTCCACTTGGCAGAGTTGAAAGCGTTTCGTACGTCGAGCGTGACGACCGCGCAATATTGCTTGGAGCCTTCTCTCCAGCGCTTACCTTCAATTGCCTTCGCGGCGATGTCGACCACTGCAGCTATAGCATCGACAGTGCTACGGCCTTTGCGGAAGCCGAACTGGAGTGGAGAGAGACCATTTGGGCCTTCCGTGTATTGCTCTAGCCTGACGCAAAGCAATCTTTCGTAGAGCTTACCCATGGTATCAAGCATACAGAGTGGTCTGTAGGCAGACGCATCACCAGGAGATTTCCCCGCTTTGGGCAGGAGTACTAGGTGCTGAGTTTTCCAGCAGCATGGGAAAATGCCGGCTTGTAGGCAATAGGAGAAAACGTCAGAGAAGACTTGTGGCTTTGCGACTATTGCTGCCTTGAGTAGGGCGTTTGGTATGCCGTCGGGGCCTGGCGCTTTGTTGGCTTTAAGCCTGTGCGCCGCAGCAAGAACCTCATCTATTGAGAAGTCTTCAAAGCTGTCGCCAGAGCAGGCCCGGGGAGAAAGGCCTTGACGGCGCAGGGGAGATTGCGGGAATAGTGTGCAAACTATCCGCCTCAGCATCGCGGGGCTTGTCGATGGCTGGGGTTTCTGCTGCGCCAGTTTTTTTACAACAATCTTGTAGGCATTCCCCCATGGGTTATCTTCAACCTGCTCGACGAGTTCACTGAACGTTTTCTTTTTGCTGGTCTTAACTGCCTTGCGCAAAGCAGCTTTTTTACGTTTCAGCTCAGCACTGTACATGTCTGGCCTATCACGTCTGACAGCGCGCTGTTGTAGCCGCCTCAGCCGGAGGCAGTCGGCGCGGAGGACCGCAATGTCGTGATTCCACCAATATACTGGCTTCTTGTAGACCCCAGCACCCTTTCTCGGCATGGTGGCATCACACACGTCTTTGAGTTGTTGGATGAAGCTGCCTATGCTTTTCCTTAAACTCGGCCGTGGAGAGAAAAACAGCTCATTGAGCAAGAGCTCTAGGGTACCGCGGTCCAGTTTGTGGGGTAGCCAGCCTGGTTTAATCCGTTGCTTCACCGCTCGCGGGGCGACGTTTAATTCGAAACGTATAGCGTTGTGGTCGCTGTATGTAAACGCATCATCCACCTGCCATTTTGAGAGCCGAGCGAGGCGATCACTGGCGAAACTGAGATCAATGACAGAAGATGAGCTACCCTTCACAAACGTCGGTGTATTGCCCACATTGAGAAGCATCACGTTTAGCGCAGAAAACGCCATGAGCAGAGCGGAACCACGCTTGTTTGTGCGTGCGCTGCCCCAGGTCGTTGACCACGCATTGAAGTCTCCTGCAATCACAGTCGGCACATTGCCACCTGCGTCGTTTACAAGGACATCAAGTGCATGCTCAAAGGCGTCGTGTGTCAAGCTAGGGGGAAAATAGCAACTGAAGAAGCGTATGCCGCAAATGACGGCCTGGGCATAAAAACTTTTTGCCTGGGGGGCAGATTCGACAGCGTGCGAACCACAGACCCAAATGGCTGCCTTTTTTGTTGAATCCGCGATCCAGTTAGAGTTTTGAGTATGCACACGGTACGGCTCGCTCAGCAGCGCGATATCAATGTTATCTTCTTCAACTGTGCGCTGCAGAAGGTCTTGTGCAGCCTCACAGTGATTGAGGTTCAACTGCAGGACCTTCATGGGCGCGCTGGTCCTTTTTGCGCGGCTGGGCAGTTAAAACTCCCGATGCGATGATCGTAAGATGCGCCTGCAGCCTTGCACAGTGGGCATTGGTGTGTTTTTTTTTTTTTTTTTTTTTTTTTTTAACGAGGAGTAAAAGCATCAAAAGCCGAGGTCAGTGCGAGACTTTAACCCGCTAAACATCTCCCCTTGTCCGACGGAAAGTTCCTCCCGGAACTACCGCTAAGTATTTCGTCGGGAGGCCGTCTGAGCATTAAAGCTCAATCGTCTGTTGTTGGTCTGTCAAGTCCGTTACTGTTCGTTATGGGGTTGGGCCACTGAACCCAAGATTTCGCGTCGTCGCGCAGCGCGTTGGCGCTCAATCCACCGGAGTGCCGTCATGATCCGTGCTGCCGCCGTTTGTACAACTTCCCATTTTCCGGGTGAATCGCACATTTGGGGCACAAGGTTGGTTGTCGTTGGGGCTTCACCGAAGACTTCCGTGATAGAGCCTCTCTCGTTAGCGAAGCGTGGGCAGCATAGCAGGACATGCTGAACGTCTTCGATTTCATTGGGGCACTGAGGGCAGAAAGGATCGTCCTCATGTTTGAAGCGGTGAAGGTATTGCTTGAAGCATCCATGCCCGCTTAGCAGTTGCGTGAGATAAAAATCTACCTCTCCGTGTTTGCGGTTGATCCAGACCTCAATGTGAGGGATCAGGGCAAACGTCCATCTTCCCTTCTCCGATGTGTTCCACCTTTGTTGCCATTCATTTACGCTGCACCGCCTTTCGTCCGCTTTCGATGCCCTAGCACCCGCTGTGTATATGCGATTGAGTTCTCGCGCTAGGATATCTATTGGGGGCATGCTTGCAATAACCAATATCGCGTCGTCAGATATTGTACGAAAGCCACTGGCTACTCGTAATGCGCTTAAGCGGTATGTCGCCCTGATGCCAGACATGTACGTGGCTTTAAAGGTTGCGTCTACCCAGATCGGTGCTGCGTAAAGTACGATGGAAGTAGTAACCGTTGCCAGTAACTTCCTTCTGCTAGCGCGTGGTCCGCCAAGATTCGCCATAATGCGTGATAACGCACCGCCTACTTTTGCCGCCTTGTCATTGACCGCAGCCAGGTGATCTTTAAAGGACATTCGGGTGTCGATACGTACGCCAAGGTATCTGATGTGCGGCTGGGAGGTTATTTCGTGATCGCCAGCTTTAAAAGTGAATGTCTCTCGTATTTTCCGAGTACTCAAGAGAACCGCCTCTGTTTTTTCGGCTGCTAGTTTTAGTTGTGCGCTGCGCAACCATCTCATGACTAGCATTATGGATTCGTTACACAGCTGCTGTACTTCAGCTATAGTTTTGGCGACTACTACCAGCGCAATATCATCCGCGTAGCCAACTAGTTTGCTGTCCGCCGGAAGTTCGATCCTCAATACTCCATCATACATGGCATTCCACAGGGCCGGGCCCAGTACCGAGCCCTGTGGCACCCCTCGTGAAACGCAATACTGCTTGACGCCATCATCGGTGTCATACAACAATAACCTATTCTCGAAGTAATTGACGATCATTCGTATAAGATACGTCGGTGTCCGGATCATCGTGAGTGCTTCTATTATGCTGGGCCAGCTTGCTGTATTAAAGGCGTTTTTCACGTCAAGTGTTACTACCGCGCAGTATTTCTTGTCGCCCCATCTCCACCTTGTTCCACTAGTAGCATCGCGCGCAATATCCATGACCGTTTTAACCGCGTCAACGGTTGATTTGCCTCGTCTAAAACCAAATTGCGCATCGGATAAGCCATACGGGCCTTCCAGAGTGTCTTGCAGGCGGTTGACGATTATCCTCTCGAGTATCTTGCCCATGGAGTCGAGCATACACAATGGTCTATATGCTGATGGTTGGTCCGGTTGCTTGCCTGGTTTGAGTAGAAGAACTAGTCGCTGTCGTTTCCACATATTTGGAAAGACACCCTTCTTCAGACACATGGTGAACATCGCCGCAAAGGTGGCAGGGTTCGCTCGGATGGCGGATTTCAACGCTATGTTGGGGATGCCGTCTAATCCTGGTGCCTTATTGTCACCCATTTTGTTCAGGGTTACGAGCACTTCTTCCGTCGTTACTTCCGGAATATCACTTTCTTCCGTGGGTTGGTGAACATACGTCGGTCTTTCGCCTTCTGGAGGGAATAGTGTAGTGACTACAGCTTCCAGAAGTGCTGGGTCTGAGGGCTGCGGTGCTTTAGTGCCTCTCACTTGGCTCATGACCACTTTATAGGCTGTACCCCAAGGGTCTATATCTGCGCCATCACGCAGATCTTTGAAGCACGAGTCCTTGCTTTTCCGTATCGCCTTCTTAAGCTGGTTGCGGCATTTTTTATATTCGTAGCGAAGCGTCTCGTAATTCGATTGGGTTCGCGATCGCTGCATTCTCCTGCGCGCATGATTGCAGCACCTCCTACACTCGGCGATGTCTTGATTCCACCAGTAGACTGGTTTACGACTCGGCTTTTGCGACCTTCTGGGCATAGCTGCATCGCAGGCTTTACTAATACGCCTTGAGATCCCTTCTGCCATAATTTCGGGTTCACTCTCGATGATTTCGCCGTCATCCCACACCTGTAGGAATACATCCTCATCAAAGAAACGATGCTTCCAGCCCCTTGTCTGTGCCATTGCTATTTGTTGTCGTTTCGCTATCTGCAGCTCGATGATAATAGCTCGATGGTCGCTATGCGTATAGAAGTCGGCGATCTTCCAAGTTGTGTGACGCGCGATCGTTCTGTGAGCGAAGGTCAAATCAATAGCTGATCGTCTGTCCCCGGCCTCGAAGGTGTGCTGTCCGTCGTTTAGGAGTTCAACGTCTAGTGTGGCCATACACTCCATAAGCACCCTACCTCTAGGGTTTGTGCTTCTGCTACCCCATGATATTGACCAGGCGTTAAAGTCGCCGGCTATTATAGCCGGTTGTCTCGTCCTAGCCTCTGAGACCATCTCTTCGATCATCTGTTCGAATTGGTTTAAATCCAAGCTTGGAGGAGCGTAACACGAGAAGAAATAAACGCCATTTATTTTGGCCCATGTGAAGCCGTTGTACGCTATTGACGCGCTACTCTGGTACGCTTTGCCATTGGTGGTCCATATTGCCGCTTTGCTCGATGCATCTGTTGTCCATTCGCAGCCATCTACGTTGTGGTGTTGTTCACACAGGATAGCGAGATCGAACTGTTGCTCGAAAATAGTTTGCTGCAAGATATCCTGTGCCGCGATACAGTGATTTAGGTTTAACTGAACGATTTTCATCGCCCGCTTTTCCTTATCGCCTTTTGGTGCTCAGGGCACCTGGAGTTTCCTGCCGCATGGCCACCTCCACATAGAACGCAGTTTTGCGCGTTCCTGCAATTTGCCGCTTGATGGCCTTCTTGTCCACATTTTCTGCACAGATTTCTCCTATCCACGTCTTCCTTACAGTGTTGTGCCACGTGATTATATCCCCAGCACTTAAAGCACCGCATTGGCGACGAACATTCGCGTATACGACAGGATACCCAGCCTATACGTATCCGTTGCGTTTTCAGCGCCTTAGCGGCGTCCTCTGCTGGTAGGTTTACGTATGCCGTTTGTGTGCCTTGCCGTCCCATATGCATACTACGGATCGAAGCTATGTCCGGGCGCCGTATGCCACATTGCTCTTGTAATGCATCGCACACTTCTGCCGGAGTCGTGACTTCATCAAGGTCTCTCAGCTGTATGGTCACAGAGTGGGTCTTCGCCGACACCTTAGCAGCCCCGCCCAGTACACCCTCTACATCTGCTTGGAATTCTGCCGTGCTTCGTTCCGGTGCACGCTTCAGTTGTAGCAGCAGCTCGTTCTTCGCCGTCCTCCGCACGGCCTTAACGCTTTCGCCAAGGGACTTTAGTGCATCAACGCTTTTAATTTTCCGCAGGATGTCTGCGTACGTCGCACCTTCCGTTGCAGCAATGATTATGGCGTCGGGTTTGACCCTCACTCCTCGTTCTCTGTTCTTCTTCTTCGACTGCACTTTTGTCCAACCCTGCTTCTGCTGTGCCTTTGGTTTCTCCTGTGATGTGCGATCTGTTGCAACTTTCTCCGTGTTCGACTTCGCTGTTGCTGGTGTTGCATTGCCTGCGGGTTCGGTCCTTTGCGGCAGACGTGCTTTTTCCTGCTTTTGTGTTAGCTTGCGTTTCGGGGGTGGTGTCTCCAGGTGGTTTGGCTGCCTCTTCTTTTGCTCTTCCCTTGCCTTGAGCCATGGTGAGGTTTGGGAGAAATTATTCTTCCTTATAACTCCCTTAGCCACATCGTCTCTCTGCTCAATTGCGCAGAGTTCATACAGCGCTCTAATGCTGTCGATGGCGTCACGCATCGGCTGGTGGACGGAGCGCCTTTTTCCATTTTCCAACATATCAACCAGGCTACTGATTTGCTCGCCCAGTTTGATGAATGGTTGGTACCCTCCTGCACCTCCTTCTCCTGTTTGCGATGCCTTTTCTGGTTGGCTCGTTGCACTGCTTTCCTGAGAGGCTAGTATAGCCTCATCGCTTGCCACCCGGCTTGGAGACCGGGGGATTCTGCCGCTTCTTTTGAACGGATCTATTTCAGCTGTACTGCCTTCTGCCCTGTCGTCTGAGTTCACACTATTCATTTCTAATGGGTCCCAACTCGAAGTCGTTATCTTTGTTCGTGCGTGTAGTCACCTTAAGACCCCATGGGTCCCTTTGCAAGCAGTGAGGTCCATGCGAGAGTTGACACAAGCCTTTATGAGAACTTGTGTACAGAGCTGGGTCAGCGCTAATCAGGAATATTACATCTGAACCTACACGACCAGTTAATGGTGACGAACATTGAGCGTATTTCGAGGCCTGCCAGGGTTTTAACGGGACGGAGGCGATCATGCCATTAGCCTGGAAGCCATTTCTACAAGATTTCACTCTTGTATACTGAGGTAACAGAATGCCATAATCGCCGGCCCAATAACTTCCGTGTCCAATACATTTGTTCCAGTATGCCATAATTAAGACCTTACTGGGCTCGGCCTTAATGCAGTTTATGCCTACTGCCAGGCTTTAGTCGCAGCCGCTCCTAACCTGGAGACAGACGCTGACCAAGATAACTGCTCCTACGAGGCTGACGTTTCTTGGGTTTATTTTTGCCCTACTATGCCTACGCAGAGTGGGGGGACACCTTGATTTAAGAGGCGGTGTCGACTCGCCTCTGTCGCAGATTCATCTTTGGGTCCTGCTAGCATTTTTACCGCGCCCTCCGAATATGCCGCTCCTGGTCGGGGACTGCTTATTTGTCTGATGACTTATTCGCAGCTAACCCAGATATCTCTGGGTCGTTTCGCTATCCGCCACCTGCGACCCCCATGGTAGCCTAGAGCCCGGCCGCATGGTGTGTGTGTGTGCTTGTGTGTGTGTGTGTGTGTGTGTGTGTGTGTGTGTCAGTGTGTGTGCGTGTAGTAGTAGTAGCGGAGACACTTGTGCCCATATAGCGTAAACGTACACGTAGTTAATATTGAGCGGAAACGACGTAAGAAGCAAACGAGTTTCCTGTCACACACGACGGAAAGTCAGCTTGCACCGCCAACCCCAACGTCAAACAAATCGAACCCAACCGAACCAACCCAAGCCGAACCGAAACCGAACCGCATCACACCAAGGCCCCCAACCCAACCAACAAACTCAGCCATTCAAAGTCAGCCAACCACTGTGAACAGCCGCACTGTGAATGTCAAATAATATGCAAAGTGTACCCTTTCAGCCAAAGCACGGCGCGCGCACGGAAATCCCGTGAGGTGTGATGCGATGCGGTAAGTTTCATTATTATGTCACATGCAGCTATGCCGCTGAAAAACTTCGAGCGAGTTGACGCTCGTTATCACAGCGGCGGATACTACGTGCCGGCTTGGCGTGCCATGGCGAGCGCAAGAAGCGCACAGGTGGTATGGCAGATTCATTGCGAGACCAATACATGTGTTAAGAGGGCCTTTGAAGCATAGCACACACACGAAAAAAAATTGACGAAAAAAACCACAGCGAAACAAACTTTTTTCACATGTCCTGACAGGCCTGAAAGCACTCACACACTGCCATACATTTGTGACCGCAATGCCCACATCCGACACGCAATAACATCGACTGAGTGACTGAGGACGCTGGAGAAAGCTGCATGAACTATTTGGTTAGTTAAAGTAAAGAATTGTATCAAAGTTGAGTTTTTATTTTAAGTTAGGTTATGTTAGGTTCAGGGTACTCACATGAACCTATAAAGTTCAGTGCTATGCTATGTACATTCTACTAGATTCAAACATGTGGAAGTGAATGGTTAGCACAGTCCAAAGTGTAAGAAAAGTTGATTTATACGAGTACAGTATCAATGTGACATCACAAATAGAACCTCAAGTGCTCATTAGATATGATTAAGTGTTGTATGGAGATTCTTAGTTAGTTTTATTTGGTTAGTTTCAATTGCAGAACCCTAATTGTAGAACTAGTTGTAGAACCCGATAACAAATTTTAGTTATCAAAGCAAAATTTGATAGAAATACAAAAGAAACTACAGATATTTAAAATGAAAAACCGTCAAAATTACGGCCATTGTCGTTTAAGTGTTAAGAAGCTGAGGAGATAACAGAGTTGGTTCAGAATCTCCTATGATGCATAAGAGGTTCTGTTTTTTTTATAGAAGTTAGAAGGTGAAAATCTTTGAAAGATACGGACCATTCCTGCACTCCTGTGAATCAGCACACCGTTACTTTCCGGGGGTTAATGAGCTTAAGTGTCTCCCCATTCTTCTGCTCTTCTCCTTTGCTCTACTCATCGTTCGAAACTCTCACTTTTCCGGTGTAACAACCATGTTTCTCTTTGTTGGGACTTTCTCTAGGGTCATCGCTATTGCATCTTCCCTGTAATTTAAGCTATTCGTAAGTGCCAACTAGGCAACAATTGTGCACACAGAATTTTATTTTGGATCGAGTTGTGTACTAACTTTTTGGTCTAATAAGACTTGAAATCATGTTTGCCATACAAAATGTTTGTAACAAACAAATATTCGGGAGATTGGAACCCCCAAAGACCTTCTTGCATGAGCCACTGAGAGCATAGTAGGTTTTGCACCACTGCACAGTGATTCGTTCCATAGACAAAATTCAAAAAATTTGTAGTCTCAGAATTTAATGATTTTCATGTAATTTGAAAGATAAAACTCCAACTAAGAAAACTCCAAAAAATCTGTGCAAAAAATTAATTAGTGTGTGTGCAAAAGCGGCTCAAAGTTGAAACTTTTTTCACAAAAGATGTGTTTCTTTTCTGTTTTTTAGTCTATTGAGGAAAAAAATTTTAAAAATACATGGTTACCAAGAAGTTGCTGAAACTTTTGATATGGATTAAGAAATGATGTGGCCATTTTCGCTTTTAATGTTATCTCAAAAATTTACATCACTTTTAAATCAAAATATTTTTCCAAATAAAAAATCTGAAAATTGGCAAAACTTAGAGGGAAATATTTAAAAAGTATGTGAAAGTATGTTCCTGGATTTTTTTTTTTATTTTAAGAAGCATTCTTTCTTTTTCGGTTAATGTAATTATATCCTCCGATATCTTCCGATCTCAGAAAAGAATTCAATTTGAAAAGTTGTCTAAACACCTATTTTTCGACAAAATTCTTTTTTTCATGCCTAAAAGTATGCAATCAGCATGAAAAATTGAGAAAACTGCAAAAAAGCAAAACATACATTTATTATTATCGTTTTTATTGCAAAACTAAAGTGTCCTGAGACAATTTCTGTTACTCTTTGCAATAATCAATGTTGATGTTACCGATTAAATGTAAAATCTGAAAAATCTAGCCAACACACTTGGTGCTACAGCTCTCCAAAAGTAACGAAAGTTGAAAATTTAAGACTCTGGCATTGCCAAACTACAAAAGTTTAAGAAAACAAATTCGAGATTTCAATTCAGCACACCATGATTAACTAGTATGCCAAATTTTATGAGGAACGGACCACTCCTTCTAATTTTGTCCCGCGGTTGTATGGAGTCGAATCACTGTGCACTGGAGTATATCATCAGATTCATTCGAAGGCCACACTCCCTTTGGACATCACAATGGGTCTCCGAGTGTACTAGTCGATGTACTATCAGCTAATATAAACTAACCCAAGTTCAAACATACATAAATGTTGCAAATTTTTTCAAGTCCCCCAAAGACTTTGATGTGATTCTGGATCAATTAGTTGAGTCATCGTTTTAAAAAAATAAGATTATGCAAATGTTCTAGTTATGTTTTTTTATGAAAATTTTGTTGAAGAACTTAGCTTTTAGAAAAGCATGTAAAAGAATTTAGAAGAATAATTTAGCAAGGCGCCTATGAAAGTCTTGGAAATTTCATGAGAAAATATTGAGTTTCCAAATGTTTGGCTATGAATTGAGGCCACAAAAAACGTTGAACATTACAAAGTGAAAAGTTAAAAACTAGAAAAAATCTACATTTTGCAATTTCGATATGTAATTGCTGTCTGTAATTTTAATCACATTTCATAATCTGTCAGCTATTTAATAGGATTTTAATTTGTATTTTGTATATCGCGGTTAGCATTGAAATCTAATTATGGTTTAGAGCTTCACACTACTGAATATCCGTAATACAAAAGGATTTCTTAAGCTACTGCATTAAAATCGTATGTTAAAGTATATGTAAAGTCATGTCTGAAGTCGCTAGCAACCAGTATTCAGTATCGATTCAGTATCGGTATTGGATTCAACATCGGTTGGCGGCAAACTTGCTCCTTCTCGTAGTTCAGCTTTGGTACGATCGATAGACAATAGATTCAGTTTAATTGAGAAATTAAGCGAGATTAATAAAAGTGCTTCGAACGGAAGGCCTAATGAGTCCAATGTGTGTTCCTTAATACTTATTTTACCTGCTTCACTGCGTAAAGTAAAAAGTCTTTTTACTAAAACTTAGCCAATCCGACTGTTACGTTTGCCAGGTTTATTGGAAATCTTGACCTCGGCTTGCCTAGTCGTCGTTTTTGAAGAACTGGGCATTGCTCTGAATGGTTTTTTTAATAGTTCCTATATTTCCTATGTCTCCCCACAGTCTCTTCTACAGACATCACGGGACTAAAAACGCACTTCTATGAGCTTTGATCCTATACCTCAGTGTACAGTGGTGACCCCAATGATGCCATCAATTACAGTAATCAACAGCAAAATGTCTTTTCTGGTTTGAATATCAGTTTTACGATAATTAGGAGTCACTGATTTTGAATCTGCAAACCTTTCTTAAAACTTAGTTTGAACTTTCGCAAACATTGGACAGAAAACTTAATGTCAGTTTTCGTTTTTCATTGACTTTTTTAAAATTTTCAATTGTAATTTCTAAACCATTGAATTCTAAACTAATGACGTTGAAATTTGTTGCTCTGGGCTATTTTTAAATACTAAGAATTTACCTCTAAATCTTTTCTGAGTTCTTAACTCGCACTGTTTGTTTAAATTCAAATATGAATTTGATTTATAAACCTTAAATCATGGAGATTGATTGCATGAAACTCAATTGCAAATTTGTATGTGTAATTTTTTCTCTTAATCTAAATACTTTTATTGTGTTTTACAACACATTCTCATGTGCATA
Organism: Melieria omissa; assembly: GCA_963971225.1. Classification (NCBI taxonomy): domain Eukaryota; kingdom Metazoa; phylum Arthropoda; class Insecta; order Diptera; family Ulidiidae; genus Melieria; species Melieria omissa. The sequence goes on along the minus strand of OZ020268.1, from coordinate 77,998,713 downwards.
CATATAACTTGCTTTATCTTGTTTGCAGCTCCTTTGGGCATAATTTAAACTTTCCCAACTTATTTCTACCACCTTGAAATTGTGTTGTATATTTTTTTCGCCCCCCAAACAAAATGTCAATACTGATTTTTGTGTGGCACAAGAAATGCCAACCGAAATGTTTACAGACAACGTAAACATGGCAAAAGTAATTTAAAAGCAAATTTTCTAGCCGCCTTTGTGATCATCAAGCTGCAATAGATTGAAATCTTCAGTTAGATGACTTAAGTTTAAATTAATGTAATTAGCAGCAGACAAACGGTGACACAGGCTCTCGTGTCAAATGCTGCGAATTGAAAGAATTTAAATTTGCTGCTTTAAATTCCTTGAGAAATACTTAAGTGAAGAAAATTTAATGAGAATCGAGTCAGAATTCAAGGTTAGGTGGCATTTTTAAATGTGATTAGTGAAATTGTTGAGTGCTGTTAAAGACAGTTTTGAGTGGAAACAAAGTCTTCAGTATTAATTGAAGCACAAATTAAGAGTTTGAAAATAATGGATTTTTTTATAATTAAGTCTGAAGAAATATATGCAGGATCTAAGAATAGCCGAGTTTAGGTTTGGGTAAATATTTTGTATTAAATAATAGAAAACATTTTCTATTAAATAATAGAAAATAGCTATTGAAGGTAAAGAGGGGTATAATTATTTATACCCCTTTATTATATAAAGTGCTATTTTGAAGTACTTAAACCATATTTGAAGTCAATACTACTGTTAAATCATGTTTCCTCATACAAACTCTTAACCCTTTCGGGACGGAGTTTAATTTTTAAATCCAAAATACTCTAAGTAGAACTTTTCTCATGCCATGAATGTTGGGGTTAGAAAATTATATTGGATGCTCACAAATTCCGAAATCATCCTTTTATGTGGGAACACCGAAATCGAAAAAATATTTTGCGTGAATCGTAAGATTTGAATAAATGTTTTGAAGGGCATTTAAAACGTGCTGGGACGTATTATCCCAGTAGTCCCGAAAGGGTTAACTCATGGTTGACCCCGTTTGATTTAGATTTTCCAAAAAATGAAAAACACTTGTCAATCTATTTGTCATTTTAAATGCTTTCACCAACTTTGAAGTCGAACGTCCTATTAAATCATGTTTCTCCATATAAACTTTTAACCCATCGTTGAACCAGTCAGATTTTGATTTTCGAAAAATTAAAAACACATGTCGAATTATTTCTCGCCAAGAGTACTTTCATTATGTTTGAAGTCAATTGGCTTATTAATTCAACTTTTTTTCAGTTTCTTCATTCAAACTCTTAATTCTTCACTCAAAATCGGATTTTCAAAAAAATTCAAAACACGTATCCAAATATTTTACATTTGAAGTACTTTCCATAAGTTTGACGTTAAAAGGCGTAAAAAATCATGTTCTTCCACATAAACTTCAAACCCTTGGTTTAACCCTTTAAGTTTTGGTTTAAAAAAAAAAGAAAAACACGTGTAAAATTATTTTTGATTTCAAGTGTTTTTACCAATTTTTATGTCAAAAGGCGTAAAAAATCATCACATAAACTTCAAACCCTTGGTTTAACCCTTTAAGTTTTGGTTTTAAAAAAAATGAAAAACAGGTGTCAAATTATTTTTGATTTCAAGTGTTTTTTACCAATTTTGATGTCATCATGTTGTTTCATACAAACTTCGAACCCTTGGTTCATCCCTTTGAGCTTTAATTAAAAAAAAATTATAAACACGTGTCAAATTATTTTTGATTTCAAGTCTTTTCACCAACTTTAAGGCCAATAAGCCCATCGGTTCATGTTTTTTGTGTTAGTGTTCCCATGTACGAATCTTAACCAAATGTTAACCCGTTAACCCTTTCGACCTCGAACTTCACCCTGTGTCTCGATGCTACTTTTTGGTATTTAAATCTTGAAACATTTGCCTAAGAAGTGTGCACGCGACATTAGAAGTCGCCACGCCCCTTTGTTAGAGTTCTAGAGGTAGTTTACTTTTGAACAATATTAGCTTAAAACGGGTTAAATAAATTTTGTATCAATACTTTTTAATTAAAAAAAATTATTTTATATTTATGAAAAAATACAAAATTATCACTTTTTGATTTTATTTAAAGAAACAGGGTTTTGATCAATCGCGCCCAATTCGTAGACTTTGTTTAGAACACAAGCTTTTCGTGATATCGCTGCAAATTATTGTAAATTATTTTGGCGATAACAGTAAAATTTTTAGTAAATTGCTTTGAATTCACTTTTTGAAATATTAAATTGTTGGTGTCTACTTAAATGAAACTCAAAAATCAATCATAGCTTTTGTTATAAGATGACAAATAGGTGAAGTTGCTCTCAAGCAACTTTGGGGTCGAAAGGGTTAAAACTTGATTTTCGAAAAAAAAAACGCAACGAATTACTTTTTTTATTTGAAGTGTTTTAACCAAATTTGAAATTAAAAGGCCCATAATATTCTTCACACAGTACCTTTACCCATCTTTTGCCTCTTTAGACTCCGAATTTAAACAGTTTTATGATGGGGTTTTCAAGTATGAATGTACATTTTTTTTACATCAACAAAAGTTAGAGTACAGTTTTTATAGCAAATATGAACAATTTTAAAATAGTTACTACTCTATCTTCATAAAGTTAAATCTATAAATTATACAATCAAATTCTTTTTGCACTCAATGCGTCAGTCTGCACCTTTCATCGGCCGCATAGCTGAGCAAATGGTCAGTCATTGTTGTTGGCAGTCGGACAAAAGAACTTTTGCAAATACAATAAGACTGCAACTGCAACTTTACCAACTGCACCAATAGTGGCGAATTCTTTGCGTGCCACAGTGTTGCCAACTACAAAAAGCCGTAAATGTCTGGCAAAAAGATGTGAATGTGTTTACGCACACATTGACAACTGACAGCTTACAGTTGCTAAAAGAAAAAGTAGGAGCAAATCTTTCAACAACACCAACAACTACGAGTTCCAGCTCGACTGTCCATTGCTGCATAAATTGGCGCACATCTTTCCGCCAGCACACTTCGACTGCCTGCAAGACTGCCAAAGTACACAACACAGGCAATCAACAAAAAAATAGACTAAAGCAAAAACTCAACAGCGAACGACCGCGAAAACGGAAACGTCACACAAACAGAAATAGGAACGAACGCTAAATGCAGAGCACAAAGCAATGATTTCACAAGTTTTTTTTAGCCGTTTCGCTGATTGCCAGCGACAGTTGGGCCCATCAAAGTGGCAGACAACAGCACCGCAAATGTGTCCAATGCATTCGCCGACAAGATGGCAAAACGTCAAAGACAATGCGACAACGTGTCGACGACAGCGACAGCGACAGCGACAAGTGGTGCGCTCAATTTCAACGTCGGCGCAACACAAGGTGTGAAAAAGACACTGGACCCGATACGAGCAGTGGGACAATGCACAGCTGGAGCTGCATTGAATGGCGAAATGTGGGCTGAACATTGTTAACGGTGAATCGTTTGAAATTGAATGGTGCACCGAATGATTTTGCAGAAGAAGTGAAAAATGTGAAAGAAGTGGAAAATGTGTGGTAAAACAATAAAGTGACAGTGATCAGCTGGCATTTGTGAATATTTAACTAACTATTGATCTGTCAAGAAAGAACAACAAAATGTAGAGCTTTTAAATTTTATGAACAAAAGAATAATGATTCTCAGGTTGAAAATGTTAAGTGGAAAAATTTGTTTAAACATCTCTGTAATCTGGACGAATCGATAGAAGTAATCGAAAGTGAAGACGAAAGACGTTTAGAATAAACCCATAGCGGCCCAATGTTCGATTAATTGAACAGAAAGTTTTCCACACCTTTGTTGGGCTCTTTTTTAAACTTTTTAAACAGTGAATTATGAATTTCCCAAACAAAAGGTAATTTTTGACATAATTTCAAAAGCATCGAAAAACATTAAAAAACATGCATATTTAAAAAAATAACTATGCCGTTTTGTTAGGAATTGATCTAACTCTTGAAAACATATTTACACTTTTCACATAAAACCAATATTATAGTCAGAATATATATTTATAGTTAGGTGTTCGATTAATCAAACACCAAATATCTCGAAAACCAAAAACCGAAAAATTTTGTTTGCCCCTAATTTGAATTGTCCGACCTCATTGGACCTAACAAAACTGTTTCATTCGAATATTGACAAAAAAATCGCTAGGCTAATTCTCGGGTGGAATACATAGATTTTTAGGTAAGGAATGTTGGGTGAAAAGGACTGTTTGAGTATCTTTGATTTGTGGAAGAGTCGACAGGAGTAATTGAGAATTTTCCGTGTTTGTCAGTGACAGAAAAGACAGAAAATAACTCTTTTTTTTTTACTTGTATATTTTCTCATTGAATGATAACTGGTTATACAATGTAGTTACACTTTGATAGCTTCAAGTTTAAAAAAAATTCAGCATAAACGCGGCCATCAATTAACATCGACTTCAAAGCCGAACATCCATGATTCCAGGTTTTATTTTAAAATTTTTTAAAATTAAAAAAATTATTTTTGTTTTTTGTATTTGATGAGATCAGTTGGGTGAAGTGTATTAAATGCGAATCAAACCCAAGAAAACCATCGCAGCAGATGGCTGAGTCGAGCATTGAAGGAAAACCTAGTAATATAAAATATGATATGAAGCAGAAGTAAGAATGTCACAGCATCATCAAAGGTCAAAATCTATTTAGAAACTATTAAAAAGATAGTTTTACTCTATCAGTCTTAGACATGAAATGTCTATGCATTTTCCACTTGTGTGCATTGTTGAAACAAAATGTAGCTTAGTTGCACTTCTATTCTTTTGAATAAGTTAAGTCATCGGTCAATTCTAGTCTGAAGGGACGTGTGGTTCTCCTATCTTAACCCTTTCGCTAAAGGTTTTTACTGGAGAAACCAACAATTTGTAATTTATCGATTTAGGGCCGTTTTCTCAACTTACCTTTAACTTTAAAGTTCACTTTAACGGTTCTCTTTAGCTAAAGGTCACTTTATCGGTAAGTTGAGAAAACGGCCCTTAGTCTTTTGTGTGGTTTGTTAGAAAGTTGTCCTATGGCAGCAACCATATCGTTGTGGCTGTAATATTCACTAAAACATACCATTTTTTTTGCATAACTAAAAATCGAATATTTCTTCATTTACTTTCGCTAAAAGTATCTAAAAATGTATCTGAACAAATGTAAAAAATCAAATTAATTATTTTTTCTGCTTTGTTTACTATCTAAAGATATAACATTCAAAAAACGTGTATACGTGTGTACTTTTAAACTTAAATATTCAGTTTATAAATTTCGTATTATTCCTAAACCATTAAACTATTCCAATGACTAACAAAAAATTTATTTTTGAATCCATAGATTAGTGTCCGATAGATTGCAAGATAATGCTATAATAATAAAACTAAATATTGTTGGTAGTACTGGCTGCCAAAGAAGATGAGAAAAGCTGTTGGTAAACAGTGAAAAACAACTTTGAATGACTATTTGTTTATAAAATATTCAAATAACACAGAAAACAGCAAATTTATTCAAGTTTTTAATACAAAATTTAAAACAATTAAATACTTAAAATCGACTTTAATTTATTGATTGTTAAACAATAAATGCAATAAATTCTCTAAATTGAAAAACTATTCAAAAATTTCCATCTCACTCTATAAGAATTGTAAAGAGAATTGAATAATTCCACAGCATGACGCGACGTATTCTTACTTTTGCGTTTCTTCGACGATTTCATTGTGTTTTCAAGTTGCCATTCAAAATGGCATTAATGCTTTTCTACTTTTCATTTATAGCAACGACAAGTAATGCCATGATCTCTTGTAATACGGCAGAATGTGCATCCAACCGTACACACAGCCATGCACAACACAAACACACAGAAACAGACACAGACACGCCGACCCAGTCTTATAAGCAAATGAATTTCATTTCAATAGCTATGGACGATTGTTGATTTTTATTGAAAAGTTTTGCCTTCGCAACGTGCACTGCCTGTCAACTCAATTTCCATGGCCAGCGATGCCAGACCGCAGCACACAGCCGCAACAGCCAACGGCCAGCAGCGACAGCAACAACGACAGCAGCGTATCGTTTACGCCCACAGCCGCGTCGCACTGCGCCACGCCATGCCACGCCGTCAGCAACAATATTTCTCCGACACTTTTCGCATTTTGCAATAAGGTGAAAATCCAGCACGCTGGCATTTTGCTGGCTGTGAAGAACGTCGCGCGCCAATGTTGTTACGGCAAACGGGTATCTGGCACCGGGGTTCATATTGAAAATTTATTATCTCTCCCGAGGAGTGAACATAATTTTTAATTAACGACAATTTAATTGGCAATCAAGCGAATGAAGGTGAAGCTCGGCGCTCAACGTGCGCACACAACAATAGTAGCTGAGCGAAACACAGTGGACTAAACTGATCACTGATAGTTGAGAACTTAATTATTCAATATATCTTTCAAAGATCACTTGCAAAATAATTGGTGTACACTTTTTGTTTTAATTAATAGCGTTTGACAAGCAAAATGCGCTGTGTTGGCTAATTCCATAAATGGAAATTCAGTTGCAGCAGTTGTATGTGTTATGGCATTGGAATCTATTGTTCCCCAGGTGAGACAATTCTGTGTTATAAGCGTCTTGTCTTCTGTGCATGCATTGCTGATAGTTAGGAGCATAGCATACTGAAAAAAGTGATAGCAAAATTGATGTTTGCCCATTGAAACGTGCAAAGTTCACTGAGAGTAAAGCGTTTCTGACAATTTTCAATTGTCTAAGAAAATGCTAACGAAACCGAAAGAAAAGAAAGAAGGAAAACCAATGACATTTGGAAAGGCAACCCTTATCACAGAAATGTCAATTCTACTATCACTTTATTACTTACGCTAACTGTACAGGTGGTTGGTGTACAACGCAGAAGGTTGGTGTCCTCGATTACCGCTGCAATTTAGCTACGAGATATGGTTATGGCTCTTGTGATTGCTTTCATAATTAGGGCAGTTATCTCTATACATATATTGTTTGTCCTGACTGACTGACTGATTCATCATTGCCCAGCCCAAACCTCTGAAGCTACAAACATGGATCTCCGCTAAGACGGGATTTTTTGAATTCGTTCTAAAAGGGCGGGTTAAGGTGTTGTATGAGAAAAAATGATTTAATAAACCTACTAATTACAAATCTTGCTGATAACGTATTTTTTATTTTTTCAAAAATCAAAATGTAATGGGGTTAAGTTGCGCATACGGGAAGACTACGAAAAAACCATGAACCGATGGGCTTATTGATCTCAAAGTTGGTAAAAACCCCTTGAAATCACAAACAATTTTTTTAATTTATTTTAATTTTATTTTATTTTATTTGATTTTTTGTTATTTTATTTTATTTTATTTTATTTTATTTTATTTTATTTTATTTTATTTTATTTTATTTTATTTTATTTTATTTTATTTTAATTTATTTTATTTTATTTTGATTTTATTTTATTTTATTTTATTTTATTTTATTTTATTTTATTTTATTTTATTTTATTTTATTTTATTTTATTTTATTTTATTTTATTTTATTTTATTTTATTTTATTTTATTTTATTTTATTTTATTTTGATTTTATTTTATTTTATTTTATTTTATTTTATTTTATTTTATTTTATTTTATTTTATTTTATTTTATTTTATTTTATTTTATTTTATTTTATTTTATTTTAATTTATTTTATTTTATTTTATTTTATTTTATTTTATTTTCTTTTATTTTATTTTATTTTATTTTATTTTATTTTATTTTATTTTATTTTATTTTATTTTATTTTATTTTATTTTATTTTATATTTTATTTTATTTTATTTTATTTTATTTTATTTTATTTTATTTTATTTTATTTTATTTTATTTTATTTTATTTTATTTTATTTTATTTTATTTAGAATTCAGTCAAACAAAAAATAAATTTTAACAGACCATCTTTAAAACTGGAATATTAGAAAATAATAAAGTTCGATTAAAAAAATTCAACAATAATTCAATTTTACAGGTGTTTTTAATTTTTTGAAAATCACAACTTAAAGTGGTGACCGAAGGGTTAAGTTAAAGTTTGTTGTGTTTGTTGAAGAAACATGATTTTTTACTCCTTTTGATTTAAAACTTGGTACTTCAAATGTAAAATAATTCGGTACTTGTTTTTAATTTTTTCGAAATTCAAAATCTGAATCGTTGATCCCAACGGGTTAAAAGTTTGTATGAAAAAACTGTGAAAATCATAAATTAATGGACCCATTGACCTGGTGAAGGGCCTGCAATATTAGTTTTCATCATAATCGCTTTCAGAAATTTCAAACGAGACACAAGACATCAATCACACCTAATCGCTTCATTTGTACTTAGTTTGGTTCTTGGCTAACACTTTAAACTTCTTCCAGCTTAATCAAATTTGATCAGCTATACTATTCGGTTATTGGTTAATGCTTTGAATTTCCACCGATCTTCGACTTTCCTTCAGGACTGGTGAGACTTATTGGACGGTCTTCCTCAGCCAGATAGGGGGTTCCTCTTCCTGGCTAAATAAATAAAATAAATAAATTTTTAAACCAAATGGGATTTTTCATTAGAAACTAGCTTAGAGTAGCTTTTGTTTCATAAACATAAATTTTTCATAGATCAAAATAAACTATTTTGGAAGAAGGCTGCAGTCTTTTTTGCAAAGAGTCTGATCCATCCACATTGACTTAAGCCTTCGGATACAGATATTTATTAATCTATTTTTGCTTTTCGATTAAGTATGACAAAGTGGCAGTAATTTCCCGTTTTTATAAAATATCTCAATTGAAGAAACTTTTTTTACATCATTTAGTTCAAAGCAACAAAATAGTTTGTTGTTCTATTCTGCGTTATTGTTACCCATTGTGAGTGCCCTCTACGAGTTACAGGAGGTGACAGATTCCTCAAGCTGAGAATTCTGTCAGAACTCAATACATTTGCTCAAGTAAGCCATTTGGTCTTCCAAATGAAGTTAATAAGATTTGATAGTTTGACTTTTCACACCTTTGTTCAGTTTTTAAGGAAGTCTGACTTCAAATATCGAGTGTAACATATCAATATAGAGAGTATTGAATCGATAAAGAGGTCAAATATTCATCAAGGTGGCAGATTTTGCAGAGAGTAGGAGTGGATGGTAGTTAGAGCCTTGGTGCAACTGCACAGTGTCCAGTTGTAATTCCTGTAGGACTCTTACTGCGGATTTGTTGAATACTAAAACTAACTTTGTA
>OZ020268.1:77964426-77986926 GCA_963971225.1 Melieria omissa | reverse complement strand
TGATACCTACACAAAAAGTTGACAGTCAATTGTCAACTTGACAATTAATAAAACTATCAATAATAAAATTTACAATTTCATCAAATTTACAATTTAAATAATAAAATTATACGAAATTGGATTTAAATCAAGGGAGGTTACATCGGTTCGGTTTCCACCCGAAAAAGTTCAAAAGTTCTCACACTAGTCCTAAGGATTACAGACCCATCAGCCTTTCTTCATTTCTGTTAAAAACACTAGAAAGATTGCTGGACGACAAACTATTAGGCAGGATCTCATTTCAAAGAGTCAGCATGCCTACACTAAGGGCAAATCTGTAGACACAGTTTTACATTCCATGACCCACACGATCGAGAAATCACTCGAATACAAAGAATACACCTTAGCAACTTTCCTGGACATAGAGGGGGCTTTCAATAACGTCGAGCTTACAGCCATCGCGGTCGCGCTCGCCAAGCTTGGGGTGGAATGTGGCCTGGTGAACTGTGTGGGTAATCTTCTGCAGAGCAGAGTTATCTGCGCTGAACTGGGCGACTCTTCTACCTCGAGAGGGGTGAGCATGGGTACTCCCCAGGGTGGAGTCCTCTCCTCCCTCCTTTGAAACCTGGTAGTTAACGAACTGCTCCAATCTCTGGTGCAAGGTGACGGCGTATGCAGACGATATAGTTCTCACTAGGTTAGGTTAGGTTGCGGTGGCTGCCGCTATAAGAGACACACCCGTTTTTGAACTGTGTATGCAACACTGTTTTTGCCAACATATGTTACAGCACACATTTCAAGCGGATGGGGAAAGGGGGAGGGGACCTACAGTTTAACGCCGAATCCGAACGGCGATTGGCAATTTTTTTCGTTCACACTTGGAGGTTTTTGCCATTGCCTGCCAAGAGCGCACTTGTGTGATTCTTGTAATTCTCATTCCCTTCATGTGGATAGCGATAGAAGTAGATGAGTTGTGATTCTTGTAATTCTCATTCCCTTCATGTGGATAGCCATAGAAGTAGATGAGTTGTTCACCAGCCCGAGCCAGGAATCGAACCTGGAGCCTTTGGTATGAGGAGCCAGCGTGCTACCCGCTTGACTATCGAGGCCGAGATAGTTCTCACTATCTCGGGTAAGTTTCCCAACTCGATCTGAGATCTAATGCGAGTACTGTTAAACAAGGTCAACGGCTGGGTTACCAGGATAAGGCATCAACCATGGAAATACAGAGGTTGTCCTCTTCACGAGGAAGTATAAACCCCGACTCATACCTCCTCTGTCACTAAACAACGCAGAAATTCCTTTCAAGAATGAAGCACAATTCCTTGGAATCATTTTTGACAAGAGATTGAGCAGGAAACCGAACATCCTCTATAGGGTCAAAAAGGCACGGTTGCCTTATACACCTACAAAAAAGCACTGGGGAAAACCTTGGGATTAAAACCAAATATGACGCACTGGGTTTACACAGCTATCGTCCGACCCATCCTAACCTATGGGTGCCTGGTATGGTGGAACGCTTTGGGGAAAACATTGCTCCTCCAACACCTCCGCAAAGTTCAAAGGGCCGCCTGTGTCATCATCACGAGTGCTCTTAGAACCTCACCAACTTCAGCTTTAGAAGCCCTGCTTCACCTTATTCCGCTAGATCTACACTGTAGGAAATCAGCGGCTATAAGAAGCCATAGACTACGGGCTACCGGCCAATGGTCGCAATCTAACAGGGGTCATGCCAGGATACTTACACTCTTAAAGGAGTTTGAGGAACTGGATTCTTACCCCCCCACCCCCTCAATTCCTTTTTCACAAAACGTTCACTAGCACCATTCCAGACAGGAACAACTGGGAGGAAAGCCTTACACCGACGGCTCCAAGTTAACCCTTTCGGTTATTCTATGCCATATGGCATAGCCTCTTTTCAGTGCCTGTTTTAGGTCAAAAACTTGTGGATACAATATTTTTTAATTTTTGTATTTTCCTCTGAAGGTTTTTATACCAAATAATGAAAATATTTTCATTAGTGTACCAAGTAAATTGTAAGGGTTCAGAAAGTGCGCAGTCCTATCGAGCTGCGTATTTTACAAAAAGAGGTCACTTCGTACTTTTATTTATTCTATTACAAAAATCAATTTATTTTATAGGTTTATGTAAGTAATCTAGTAGGTATTTATTTATTGCTTTAGTAAGTGTAAAAAAAGTTAGATCCCAAATATAGTTCACTAAGGCTGTACGATGTTTTTTATTTCTTACTATGCCATATTTCATGATGCCCAAAAACCACTTTCTCGAACAATATTTAAAAAATGACGTTTGGTTATTCATTATGTAGGCTTAAACAGTAATAAAATGGAAAAGAATCATTTTTAAAGTTAAAAACAAAAAAGAAGTACCGAAAGGCAGCTGTTGGTGGAGTCTTCTCAGACTCACTTAGTATAAATTGCTAAATAAATAAATTGGCAAAAGCCAGCAAAAAGCCATACACCACAAAGATTCGATTGATGGTAAGCTGACAGCAATCTGTGCAGCAAAACCAATCGGCAACACAAAAAAGCATACGCACAATAAACGACAACACCGAAAACATTAGCGAATCCCGAATCATCTTCGTTGACACGACGATGACGATGCTTTGGTTCGTTGTTTGCTCTCGGCTTGCGCTTGGACGAACAAGATCGCAAACTGTTGAGCGCGAGCAAATTTCCCGCAACCTATGCCTCCGCTCATCTCTTCCCCCGCGTCCTAAAACACGCTTGAAAAATTTTTGAAGATGCGTATTCTTTATATTGTATATTCTTTGCTGATACGCTTCATCACCTGTTCCGGTTGGTTTGAGGCATATTAACAACAAATAAGTGGTTAGAGATCCTGTGGTACCACAATGGGCCTAGCTTGGCCTAAGCGAGCTCTCATATGAGAGCTGCCATCACCACCTACCTATCTACCTACACCGGTAGCTCTCAAAATGCTTCCGATCCAGATCAATTCGAATAATTGAGGTTTAGTTGTATTTCGTAATTGGCTCCGGTTGGGTTTCGGACAAATTGAAATTCTCTGGCAACACTGCCTTCATTGTTACTACTCGACTTTTTTTCGTTATACTGAAATGAATATCCCTCTACCTCAGACTGTCATTAATGGGTGTTATTTTAGAATACACGCCATGTAAACAAATCCGTTGCATATTGATTTCAACTGCAATCGTTTGTCATATTTACTTTGAAATTTAGTATAACAACATTTGAAGCAAATTCTAAAATCATTTCACCTACATACACTTGCGTGTGTTTTGTCACTTGCCGCCAATGCCATCAACGTTGCAGCATTTTCGCATTTACTTAATGTCAACGCCATTTAAAATCAAAGCGAACACGCGCTGCATATGTCGCTGTGCGCTTTGCATTCTAATGTCGATCGACAGCGAAAAGATGGCAATGGAAGGAGGTGGTTAGGTAGATGTGTGTGAGTGTGTGTGTGTCTGGTTGAATGTTGTGTCTCCATTTCTCTGTGTGTGTGTATGAATGTTTGCACGAGAACAGTTGCATTGCTTAGCGTTGAGTTCGTAGGCATGAAGAGAGAAATATAAAAGGAACAAACATACATTTTTTCATAAGATATATTTTGGAACTTTTGCTTATTTCAAATTTTCAGAATTTTTATTATAAATTTCAAATGTTGTTTATTTATTGTCTCATGGAAATGCGTAGCAAAATTTCCCACTATAAATCTCTATGCGGAAACGAAGCAGCCTTTTACTTGGCTGACCGTTTGAACCAAACATTTTGCTGCTATTGCGCATGAAATCCTTAGAGAGCTTTAGGTACCATTGTGCCTTGGCGACTATGTTTGCAAGTTGTATGTAACTGTGTGTGTGTGTGTGTTCAAGTTATGATTTAATTAAATTGTTAGTCCAGCTAAGTTTGTGCAACAACAATTCAACTGGCAATTAGCACAACATGTTGACATCGAACTCGATACTAGGCCCCGCCTCCTCTCCCCTCACAACTACATTCACAATCAATACAAAGCAAGTTTAATTGCTTCCTCGTCTAGTTGTGATTAAAATACTAATGGTCCATCGCAACGGAGCCCACTGTGCAACATTAAGCAAAATTATGCTCCTTCTTGTTGTTCCTTTCGCTCGATTTCTCTCCAACAAATAATGTTTATTACATGAATTCTGTTATTCACATGAACTTGATTTGGTTTTTAGCGCATTTTGTGTGACAATAAAATTTGCTCTCAAGTTAAATTGCGGCAGAATTTATTGCATTTAATTGAATATTAATTGACGCTGCCGGGGCATTGGACGCGGCGCTGGCAGTTGCCGCAGCGGACTAAACGGTTCACTGCGAAACGTTGCAGCTAAATTGTTCAATTCCATTGCTGGGAATTGTTTTGGCTTTGGGATAATTATGGCTCAGCGTAAAAGGAGCAGTAAAAGATCCCAGTGGACGTTGGCAATCTCAGAAGTATTGATTACTATGCGCTGCAGTCAATACAAGTGGAAAGCGTAGAAAATGCCAACTGAGTACGAAATGAAGGTTTAGTTTCAAAAATTAACCGAAGGTGCAATTTAGAATATTGATTTTTGTTCTCATATACAGAGAAAGGGTCATGGCTTTTGGTGTATGAATAGTAAGTACATCAAAAAATATGAAGAAAGATGATTTTAATAAATTTTAACCACATAGGTAGATAGATTAAGTGATCGTCTCGGGGGAATAACTTGGGCCATGTGGTCCTCCTTGTGGAGAGTTGCTAAATCTGTTCAATTTTCGAAGATGAAAGCCACCTTTAATTGCATAAAATTCGTTTTATATAAAAAATTTATTTAATTATTTAATTAAAATAAAAAATTAAAATTATTTTAAAATTTGCTCATAATTCAAGCTTTCATTTAGGTTTTATTCCAAAACAATTGAGTTACATATGAAGTAAGTTGAAAATAAAATTCCTAGATTTGACAAATAAATTTTGTAATTAACAGAAACAAATTAATGCTTGTTTGACAAATTTCGAGAGATTAGTACACATACTAACTGAATATTACTAAGGCATCAGATACTACAAACGTGCATAACAAAATATACATACATATATGTACATATATCTTATTGTACAAGATATCAAGAAGCCCGCAACTGTTGCTGCTCTGCGCGCTCAACAAAGAAACTGCACTGCGTTGTCTAATGCCAAAGCGGATTTTAATTAAAGCTCTTCAAAGACAGACTTTTGAGGTGCCGCTCCACCACCAACACACTGATGCACCTATATCTGTATGTAGGTATGTATGATTTACATATACAATGCCCCAGGCATGCAGGCGCTCAGTTGCCAGCGAGACGCCGCCAAACATTTAATCATCGCGTCGACAAACCGACGCGACGTAACAAAGGTGAATGCGAATGCAATTTGCTTGTGCGTATCGCTTAGCCTTTGCTGTCATTCATATTAAATTACGTTTAAATTTAATTCCATTACACACACACACACACATAGACATACGCTTGCATGGCGATGGTGTAGCACAGGTTTGCATTTCATTTCATTTCATTTGGTGTACGAGAGCGGAAATGCAAAGCTTGGCATTTATTTATACCGTTGATACCCATAACGGCAGTTTATGTTATCGTGAACATGCACATTCACACATATATAGTTACAGGCTTCTAGTTATGTATGTTGTGTGCATGTAATGTTTTTTTAGTGTTGAACAGAATACGAAACACTTTAGAATCGGTTACTTTTTCAACATAAAAAAAAAAAAACATTTAAAGTATCAGATTCGAGTTCCAACTGAGAAACAAGAAACGCAAACATAAAAATGTGATTATATTTGAGATCTCAGAGATCTCTTGAGTTCTTTCTCTCTCATATTTGAGATCCTTATTGCAAACTACCTGAACAAATCATTAGTTTAGTTTACCTTCTATTAAAATGGTTTGATTTTTGTATTGGAACATTTTCATTGGAATTTTCTTTACTTCAAAGTTTTCAAGTATAAAACATCCAAGATCCTACTGAGAAATAAGAAGCCCAAAGACAGACATTTTATTTTGTTAGAAATCTCAGAGATCTCTTGTGTTCTCTCTCTCATATTTGAGATCCTTATTGCAAACTACCTAAACCAATCTTTAGCTGTGTTTACCTTCTATTAAAATGGTATGATTTGTGTATTGAAACAGTTCCATTAAAATGTTTTTCACTCCAAAATCTTCGCAAACTGAAATCTTCTCTTTTCAGTTGTGTTTAGTCAAACAAATAAGAATCGCAAACACAGAAATTTAATTATATTTGTGATTGCAATTGTGCGAGTGAATTTTGGTAAACGATCTCCCTTCTGCAAACTACCTGAACCAATCTTTAGCTGTGTCTATCTTCTATTTAAATGGTTTGATTCTTGTATTGAAACATTTTCACTGGAGTTTCGTTTACTTTCAAATCTTCAAGTAGCCAACATTTCGTCGCCTCAGAAAACAAATGTCGTATGTTCCAATGAGCTCAGTAGGACATACGACTTGCAAACTGAGATATTCTCTTTGTTTAGTTGTGTTTTGCTAAAAAATAAGAAATATAAACAGAGATCACTATTGTGATCACTTTTGTGTTGGTAAATTTATAAAAATTGTTTAGCTATCAAAATGATTTATTGAAACATCTTGATTGTTTAACAAACACCAGACAATTAAATTAAATATATTTGATCATATTTGTGATCACAATTGTGCAGTTAAATTTTAAAACATGATATCACAAACTACCTAAGAAAAACTTAAGATGTGTTTATCTTTTATCAAAATTATAAAATTTGTATATTGGAACATTTTAATTGCTCGACAAACACCAGTAATTGAAATTTAAGTCTGTCGAAACATAAAAGTTCTATCTAATTTGTAATCACAATTTTGTAGGAAAATGATCTCTCTACTGCAAATCTTTAGTTGGATTTATCTTCTATCAAGAAGAATACAATTTAGTATTGAAAAATTTGAATTGCTTGTCAAACTCTAATTTTTACTTGAACGTTTTTTGTAACTTTTTTTTTAATTCTATGTTTTTCGAATGTACAATGAAACTGCGAAAGATGTTCGACGCAATAGTCATGTCTGCGGTGCAAGGACCAAGTTGAGAACACGCTACCATCTCTTGGTGTGACTCACTGGAGAAGACGCACTCAAAGCAGAGGCACCTGGAGATAATTTGTATGACCAGTTGAGAAATCAAGAAAAGATTAAGAAGTCGAAGCGAAGATATTTCTTCATATTTGTGTTCTTTCTTTCTTATTGGTTGGTGTGTTCAAACTTGCGCTTGGGGTTCATGATTTCGAAAGCCAACTCAGTCAACAGCAAAACTAGACAATATTTCTTGTTTCAACCTATTTTTCATTTGCAAATGGCAAACGTCTGAAACTAAAATACTTATTAATGAAAAAGTTCAGCACTAACATTTGAGGCTTGGGAGACGCTGAACAAACCGTGAGGAAGATGTGGAAATGAATAAATACATACAACATTTGCAAACGTGTGTGTTTGTGATCCGAGCACGTTTTCAATGCTTTGCGTTCGCAGCGTTTGAAGTTGAACACTCACAATGTGAGAGGCAACTTTTGAGACACTCGCACAAACACAAATACATTTGTAAGTGGGCATTCGTCGCTGAAATGCAAATATGTGTGTAAGTTAGCACGGCCTCAGGTTTGTCCAAATGCTGAGTTTTAAAAATAAGTCAAATACCATCCGCCGAGCTTCACATGTCTCCTATTGCATTGCCAGCCAAAGCGTGAGACTTTGCTGACAATGCAGTTCACATGTTCTTTCACTGCACCGGCAGCCGAGCTGGTGCGCTGGCGGTGCAGCCAAAATTTAAAAGTCAGTAATAAAACTCATTCCAACCGAAACGGTTCTGTTATTTTATTTATTTAACTGGCGCCCAACTAAAAACGAAAGACATAGTCTGTCAAGCCTTTGTATAGTGGAAAAGACTTAAAGTGCTAAAAACTTCCACATAGTGGAAAAACACATACAAGTGCAAAAAGCTTCGTATAACGAAAATATTAGAAATACTAAAAGAAACTTTCACATAGTGGAAAAACATAGTGCAGTTTTTGCATAGCAAAACATAAAGTGCAGTTTCGCATACTAAAAGAAACTTCCACATAGTGGAAAAACACATACAAGTGCAAAAGCTTCGTAAAACGAAAATAATAGAAATACTAAAAGAAACTTTCACATAGTGAAAAAAAAACACATACAAGTGCAAAAGCTTCGTATAACGAAAATAATAGAAATATTAAAAGAAACTTTCACATAGTGAAAAAAAGATAGTGCAGTTTTTGCATAGCAGAACATAAAGTGCAGTTTCGCATAGGCGAAAAAGAAGTCAACATCCAGTAGCAGCCAAAAACTACATAAAAAAAAAATTTTGACCTTTTAAAAGGAAAAGCAGAAAATCAGAACGCTAAAGAACAATCACTTGCCAGCAACAGTAACATCCAGCAGCCGCCAAAACTACATTAAACAAATTTTGACCTTTTAAAAGGAAAAGCAAGAAAACAGAACGCTAAAGAACAATCACTTGCCACAACATCCAGCAGCAGCCATAAATTACATTAAAAAAATTCTGACCTTTTAAAAGGAGTGGTTCCGGTACAGGGAGCTGAAGAAGTTTCACACCCACACCAGTAAGCAGGGAGCTGGAGGGTTCAACGCACTCGGCACTGGAAAATTTTTTTTTCTCAACAAAACTAAACTCATAATGAAAATTGTTCTATTGTAAGTTTAAATAGATTGATAAAATTTAAGCCGAATTTCTCTTGTGTTGTTGCTAAGTAGTTTTGATGTCACAGTCGGAAAGCCTTTTGAGCGAAACCGACGAAATATTAGAAAGATTTAGATCATTCAAAATTAGAAACGACTCTGAAACTGACAATATGGACGCAGCAACTATTCAAGCACTTTTAGGCACCGCCATTCAACAAGCGACAGAGCGAACAAAACAAGACTTCCAACAAGCTATTAACGAGCTCAGTAGCAGGCTTCGTATCCTTGAAACCCCTGTGCAGGTAGAAGAATATAAACCTATTGAGGTCAGGAGCGGAATAGAATGCAACGAGTCCTTGGACATTGTAAAATCGGTCCCAGAATTTAGTGGCGACGCGAGCAGGTACGTTTCGTGGAGACAGTCAGCAATCACTGCCCACAAGCTATTCGAAAAATTCGAAGGCAGTTCTAGGTATTATCAGGTGGTGGCCATAATACGAAATCGGATAGTAGGCTCCGCAGATACAGTGCTTAGCTCGTATAACACCGTTTTGAATTTTAGGGCAATCATAGCGCGGCTAGATTTCGCCTATTCCGACAAAAAGTCCATTTTCACTCTGGAACAGGAGCTATCGACCCTAAGGCAAGGTAATAGCTCCCTACTTGATTTCTATGATTCAGTAGAGCAGAAACTAACCTTGATAATTAATAAAGTCCTGATGACCAACGAGGGTAACGTTCCCCTGATTGAATCGCTCAATGACAAATACCGCAAGGACGCACTTAGGGTATTTATCTCAGGTTTGAGACGACCATTGTGTGACATTTTATTTTCATGCAAACCAACCGACATGCCTTCGGCTCTTGCTTTGGCTCAAGAGCTTGAAACTAACCAGAATCGTTATCATTTTGCTGCAACTTATAGTGATGGGTTGCAAAATCGGCAAATCGCCACTCAACCGGGCATAACTAATTCTCCACACTACCGGGTTCGACCAACCGCTACACCGAACAATCAAAATCCGCAATGGCAGCAACAGCGTTTTCAATCGCAACAATCACCTCGTTTTGCGAGCAATCAGATCTCGCAATCGCAGCAAAACCGGCCAGAGCCAATGGAGGTGGACAGGAGTTTAAGAAGCATACAAAGGAGTACGCAGAACAAAGTACCATTAGAGCGAACTCAAGCAATTAAGCGACCTTTGACCATGTCCATCAAACAAGACCCACAGAAAATGCAACGTATAAATCAACTGGAGCTGTTAGATTCCATCGGGCGCGAGGATGAAATTGTGGATGGAAGATTCAACTCCGAACTCCAGTTGGAGGATTACCCACTGGCTCCAGAATACACACAAAACGTTTCAATTCAGGGAATAGATTATGCTGAAAATGACGAAATAAATTTTTTAGGGGAAACTCCCTCCTACCATATGTAGAAAAAACCCTTGGGGGAGGGACTATCCGACTTCTTATAGACACAGGCGCGTCCAAGAATTATATTAAAAATTTAAAATCACTAAAAGGCATTAAACCAGTTAATGAAAATTTTACTGTAAAATCCCTTCATGGAAATTCAAAAATTTCGCATAAGTGTTGCGTTAATCTTTTTAGGAAAAACACTTGGTTTTTTATTTTACCCGATTTAGATACATTTGACGGAATCATAGGGCTGGACTTTTTAAATGAAATCAACGCACAAATAAATTACGTTTTGACGGTGGACAGGAAAATCTTAAGTATCTCAAATGCAAGCAGGTCAATAGTATTGTTCTGGATCCCGACACTCCAGCGCTAATCAAAGGAAAACTGATGACTCTGTTGGAGGAAAATAAATCCGCTTTTGCAGCCCCAAACGAAGCTCTACCGTACAATACTAATGTTAGAGCCACAATTAGGACGACTGACCAAGAACCAGTATACTCTAAAACCTACCCGTACCCACTAGCACTTACAAATTTTGTAAATCGTGAAATCTCCGATCTCCTCGCAAACGGTATAATTCGGCCCTCGAGATCGCCATATAATAACCCGATATGGGTCGTTAATAAAAAGGGAATCGATGAAAACGGGGAGCAAAAAAGACGCATGGTGATCGACTTTAGGAAACTAAATTCCAAAACCATTAGTGACAAGTACCCCATACCCAACATTTCTTCCATACTGTCTAATCTGGGAAATTCAAATTTTTTTACTACACTAGACTTAAAGTCAGGCTTTCACCAAATACAGCTTTTGGAAAAGGATAGAGAGAAGACCGCATTTAGCGTTAATAACGGTAAATACGAGTTTTGTCGCTTACCTTTCGGGCTGAAAAATGCACCAAGCATCTTTCAGCGAACAATAGACGATATTCTTAGGGACCAAATTGGGAAAAAGTGTTATGTCTATATAGACGACATAATAATTTTTTCACCAACAGCTGAGCAGAACGTTTCTGACCTAAGCGAAATTTTACAGAAGTTGTATGCGGCTAACATGCGGGTCTCTTTGGAGAAATCTAAATTTCTTCAAAAATCTGTGGAATTTTTGGGTTTTATTGTGTCAGGGAACGGGATTAAAACATGTCCCGATAAAATCAAGGACATACTTAATTATCATGTACCAAGGACGCTCAAACGACTTAGATCCTTTTTGGGTCTGGCGGGATATTACCGACGTTTTGTGAAGGACTTTGCCCACATTACCAAGCCTCTTACAAAGTATCTCCGTGGAGAAAACGGAAACGTAAGTGCTAGGAGTTCAAAAAACACCTCACTTGAGTTAGATGATACAGCGTTGAAAGCTTTCACAAAAATTAAAGAGGTACTTGCATCAGAAGATGTACTTTTGTTACACCCCAATTTTGATAAGCCATTCGAGCTCAGTACAGATGCATCAGCGACGGCCATTGGAGCCGTACTGTCGCAAGGTAGCAAACCCATAACAATGATATCGCGAACTCTCTCAAAAGCAGAAGAGAACTACGCCACTAACGAGCGTGAGTTGTTAGCCATTGTTTGGGCATTGAAAAAGCTGCGCAACTACCTTTATGGTGCGAAAAATATTAAAATTTTTACCGACCACCAACCTCTTTCATTTTCGCTCTCAGAACAGAATCCTAACACAAAAATTCGGCGGTGGCGATCTTTTATAGAGGAATTTTCTCCCCAGTTCTTTTACAAACCTGGTCGCGAAAATATAGTCGCTGACGCACTCTCAAGACAGTATGCTAACTACATGGCGTGTGAACATAGTAATACGATGGCACATACAACCCGTGCTGAAGCAGGGTCAGACACTGACACGGCCTCGGAGGGGCAACTTACGTTGACAGCATCGGAAGGGCAATCTACCTTAACAGCATCTGAGGGTACGGTCCACAGCGAAATTTCGGTAACGAGCTATATTAAATCTGTACAAAATCCAGTTAACTGTTTCAAAAATCAAATCCTATTAAACGAATCCTCTCACCCAAAATTATCTTCCCAAACTTTATTCGGATGTTACAAGAGACACCTTATAAATTTTTCTCGGTTTGAGGAGATATTCCCGATGTTGGAGAAATCTTTAAACAAAAATGTAGTCAACTGCCTTCCTTGTGATCTTCACACTTTGGGCCAGATTCAAGATCAAGTAATCAAGCAATTTCCCCTTGTAAAGTTAGTATATTCAAAGAGGATGGTAATAGATGTCGACAACCCAGACGATCAGTGTGAAATTCTTATAAGTGAACACAACAGGGCACACCGTGGAGTAAGTGAGAATTTTACTCAAATTCTACAAGACTATTTTTTCCCTACCATGAGACAGAAGTTAAAAGCAATTGTCTCAAATTGTAGGGTTTGTAACGAATCAAAATACAATCGTCGACCTATAAAAGCAAATATTGGACAGACTCCTATTCCCTCATTCCCTGGGGAAATCTTGCATATTGACATTTTTTCAACTGATCGGCAGCACTTCCTTTCCTGCCTTGACAAATTCACAAAATTCGCAATAATGCTTCCATTGCAATCACGTGCCATTACGGACATAAAAATACCGCTTCTAGAGATTATAAATTTTTTTCCAAACGCTAAAACGTTAATATGCGACAATGAAAAATCATTTAATTCCGAAACAATTAGGGCCCTTATGGCAAACCATTTCGGAGTTAAAATTTTTCCGGTACCCCCAGCCCACAGTACAAGCAATGGTCAGGTGGAAAGACTACACAGCACTATTGGTGAAATTGCAAGGTGCCTTAAGAACGAAGGAGTTTTTAATGGAACCTTAGAGCTAATTCTGATCTCGGTCTCGAAATACAACGACACTCTGCATTCCGTCACTGGCTTTAAGCCTGCGGAAATAATACACTGCCTGTCAGGAAATGATAGGGATATCATCAGGGAAAAACTAAAGCACACTCAGAGCAAAGATATGGCATACCATAACAAGGATAGGAGGACTAAAACCTTTATGCCAGGGGATATAGTTTATGTTAAAGTTAACAGACGATTGGGAAATAAATTCAGCAAATTGTTTGTGAAGAAAGCGGTACAACAAGATCTCGGCACATCCTTACAAATTGACAATCGAATCGTACACAAAGACAACATTAAATGGGATAATTCATTTCAGGCTCACCATGCTGACCTTGGCCGACATGAGACTGACGGACTTCACGCACTCGCACTACATTCCGATTAATAACGGGACAGTTCGAATAACGGATGGGGAGGATATTCTGATACATATCAATTCAAGAGCGTCTAGCTGACTCAAACAATAGACAGATTCTAATCAATTCAGAACTTCAAAAACAAATCAAGAATATCACAGATACACTTAACAAAGTCTTATCCTCAGAGGAAAAGAGGGCAACGGAAAGTGGACAGCTGTTTGAACTTGTCATGGAAAGAAATAGAATGATTTCAATCGAACTCAATAATATCATTTACTCGATAATGTTAGCAAAATTAAATATGATTAACCCAATTTTATTAGAAGCAACGGAAATTGAAACTATATTTGCATCCCACAAGAGAAATAATATTACAATAAGCGAATTATTAAGTGTAGCATCAGTTAATGTAATGCAAAACAAAGAATTTATTGTATTTATAACTAAGTATCCGATTGTAAAGGAGATATGTGAGCTGCTAAATCGTTTTCCGGTCGTTCATAATAACTTAGTCCCAGTCTTTGAAACAAATTTGGTGGCAAAGTGCAAAAATTCTTATGAGCCTTTGGCAAATTGCAAATCAAGCATTTTTTCTTCATTTTGCCAAATTTCGAACAATGCGAATTGCGTTTATTCCCTATTAAATAACGGCAATGCCCAGTGTAAAAGAGCCACAGCTTTTCACGTCAAAGGAATCGAAGTGGTAGATGAAGGGGTTATCATAGTAAACGACCAACCCGCTAAAATAGCCGAACAAAGTGCCCCACCCGTTTTCGTAAAAGGAACCTTTCTGGTTCTGTTTCAAGACAAAGTCCTCATAAACGAAACTCTCTTCAAGTGCCGTCGACCAAAGATAACTACAAAACCCGAAATACCTAGCGCCCACAAAATTAATTTCACTGAGGTATCAACCCTTTTATCTCTCCCATTTCTGAGGCATATTAGTGACCGCAATCTGGATCACATTCAATCCACGAAAACTGAAGTTGTCGGAAGTATTGCAAACAGAACCTATGCGTTCGGGTCGATATGGGCTATATCAGGCCTCGTACTTATTTCTTATTTCCTATATAGGAAACGGGCAAGGAAAACCCGGATACAAGAACTCGTTGCAAAATTTCAAGCAGGCGGGGACGCCAGCTCTTAAGAAGGGGGTAGTTAGCACGGCCTCAGGTTTGTCCAAATGCTGAGTTTTAAAAATAAGTCAAATACCATCCGCCGAGCTTCACATGTCTCCTATTGCATTGCCAGCCAAAGCGTGAGACTTTGCTGACAATGCAGTTCACATGTTCTTTCACTGCACCGGCAGCCGAGCTGGTGCGCTGGCGGTGCAGCCAAAATTTAAAAGTCAGTAATAAAACTCATTCCAACCGAAACGGTTCTGTTATTTTATTTATTTAACTTGTACATTAATTTTCAATTTATGACAGTTTTTAGTGAGTGTTGCAGTTGTGCAAAAGACACTAATTACGCTAATAAATATGAAACATGATATGATAGCAAAAGGCAAACGGAAAAAAACGAATTATATAAAAACCGATCCAATGTTCTCTTCATATTCGTAAAACATGCTTTAAATGTTACAAAACTGTTATGAGTTCATGTTTTAAGTTTTAGTTTTATGTAAAACAACCCAAAGTTCTCTTAAAACTCGTACTATGTTTTAAGTATTACTAAACTGTTATGACTTCCACTATGATGACTAAAATAAATAATGTTTCCATTGAAAGTAAAAAAAAGAAAAACCATTACGTGTTTCTCCCTTTCAACTTGTATGACTTCGACTATGATGATCTCAAATTATGTTTTCATCGAAAAAAAGTTCAAAAACCTCAACATTTTTATATTTTTGTCTGCCTTTTAAAAGCCCAAACAGGCAAACTGAAACCAACAGCAGATTGGACTTGCATCTTTTTAATATTAATGTCTTTGAACTTTTCGAATCTAAGCCCAAAATCTCACGTCAAAATATGAACGAATTTCTGGAATGCAAAATACATAATTTTCTTACCTTTCAACAGGTTAGACATGCATACTGAGTCCACGATCAAAGCTTCATTGATTCTATTTAATGGAAAATTGTCTGAATGTTCTAAATTGGTGTCAAAAATCATCCGTCGAGTTGAAAAATTTTGAAAAAGACCATTAAATATCAAATTTTTTCCCCATTTTGAAACAGGTTCAACAATTAAAATTCTTTGAACTTTTCGAATCTACATTAAAAATATTCAAAATCTTATCTTAACTTGTTAAAAGTAAAAGAAAAACGTTAAATACTCAATTTTTCCCCTATCTCCAACATCAAAACTATATTGGATCTATTTCATAAATTCTTTGGACTAAATCTACAAATTTTCCAAGTCTTATGTTATGTTGAAAAAAGTAAAAAAAATACGTTTTTTATTCAATTTTCCTTATCTCCAAACATACCAAACATAAAATTGACACCAACATTAAAACTAAATTTAGTTAAATTTAGTTAATTAATTGTCTAAAAAAACCGAATCTACTATACATGAACAATTTTGCAAATCTTACGTTAAGTTAAAAAACATCCCAAAATCCAAAAATATTTGTTTTTCTTATCTTCCAAAATTCAAATATACAAACTGAAGCCAACATCTTAAACTATTTTGTATTAATTTAAAAGAAAATACTCTGTGCTTTCCGAATCTGTGCTACAAATTTTCAAGATACCACCTCAAGTTCAAAACAAGTTCAGAAAATGGGCAAATTTACCATTTTCTTTACTTTTTAATAGTTCAAAAATGCAAACTGAAACCAATATAAAGACTTCATTGGATATATGTAACAGAAAATTGTCTGGACCTTGCAAATCTTATAAAACGAATCGAATACAAAGTGGCAAAAACTCTACATTAACTAATTGAAATAAAAGTTCAGAAAAGAGACAAATCTTTGCCTGAGAAAACGATTGTCGTATGTGCTATGAAATTCAATGGAACATACGATATTCGTTTTCTGCAGCGACGAAATATACAATTTGTATCAATTCTCAACGGTCCGAATATGCAAACTGAAACAAAGATCAAAACGACTTTGAATTTATTTATTGAAAAATTCTTTGAACATTCCAAATTTAAATAGAAATCTATTAAATTATTTCCAAAATAGATATTACGTCAAGTTGAGAATTTGGTCAGAAAACTGATAAATTATATTTATTCCCTCACATTTCAATGGTTTCTTCTTCTTCTTGACTGGCACTACAGCCCGATTACGAGACTAAGAAAAATTGTTGTTTTTTCTTTTTTTTCGGTGTTAGCGCAACGGAGTATTGAACCTGCGTTGTATTGACTCGCGTCCCAACGCACTAGTCAGCTGAGCTATGGCGGCTGCTCTCAATGGTTTACTGAAACCAAAACTGCATTGAATGCAATCTATTCTATTTACCTATTCTATCTATTCTATTATATATTTTGAACTTCTGTGAACTTTTTGAATGTGCTCCAATCGGCCAGAACACCGATTCCTCTCACATTTCAATGGTTTAAACATGCAAACTGAAACAAAAATCAAAATTACATTGGATGCATTTAATAGAAAATTCATTGCATTTTCAACATCTGCGTTAAAAATTAAATTGAAAAAAGTCCAATAAACCAACAACTAACCACTTTTCTTATCTTTCCATGATCCGAAATTGCCAAATGAAATCAAGTTCGAAAAAACCATTTAATTTTTTTAGGTATGAAAAGATGATGGAAAAAAGATGAGATGGAAAAAGATCCAGGAAAAATATTATTTTAAAGCATTATGTGAGAAATATATAGAAAATAATTGGTGATTGTACGTCAGACATAACCTAAAAACAAATTTTTTTATTTAATTTAATTTTTTTTAGCTATCACGCAGGTGGAAAAAATTGTGAAAAAAATATATTTTGTAAAATATTATATGAGAAATACATAAGAAACAAATTTGGTGAAATTCTTTGATGTGTGTACATAACCTAAAAAAAATTATAAAAATAAACTAAAAAATACAAATAACCAGAAACCACTAAATTTTCCTATTTGAAGGTAAAATTTCTAAGCCTTCCGAATCTGTGTCAATAATCTTCACAAGCTTCTGGCAACAGTTTTGGTTACGTTACTTTTGTTAAATTTTCAAAACCATTAAATTTTTGCTGATATTCTCAAAAACTCGATAAGCAAAAAAGCGACAAAAGCAACCAACAATTATTGCTGTTTGTAATAATAACATAACCAAACAACATAAGCAGACATGACGAGCGTCATGAAAAGATTCGTGCAAGAACACAATTAAAAGAAACAAAGATAAAACCTAAAGGAGGAAAGCAGAAACGCTCGACACTTATGTAATAGTAACGTTTTTTGTCTGAGTGCTTACACATTGTGCGGCTCTTTTGCATCCGTGTGTGTGTGTGTGTGTGTGGATGAGTGTGAGAGTGTCTGCAGCGGAAGTGCATTTATTCACTGTAATCCTTAATGTGCGTAATTTACATTTAGTGCTATTATAATTATTTGCTATTGTTCTACTTGTTGCCACTTTAATCCGTTTGCGGTCATTTACTTTTGTCTTTTTGCACGCACGTTCAGTCGGTCACAACGCACGTGGCACAGTGGCTCAATTTAGCATTTTAGGTTGCGAAAATCATAACTTCTGAACGAATAGAGATAATTGGAAATTTTTTTATGCTTTTGATAAGAAATTAATTAGGCTATTGTATTCCAAAAAATAAATTCAATCGAGATACAGGGTGCTACGTAGTACTTTATCAAAGTTCGGCTTGCTGAAAATAATAATTATGAGAGCAGCAATGTTAAGTTTTAGTTGCACAATTAATGATAATTCATTAAAAAAGATGAAAAGTAATAAAAAAAATGTAAGAAATAATCTGAAAAAGTCAAATTTAAAGATAAAAATTCATAAATTTTGCTTTCAAGATGAGAACCAGACTAATTGGAGGACCAGACTAATGGCGACTGACTGAGTTTTGCTGACTTTCGAAGGATACATGACCGCTGATTGCCGGAAATGAAAGCCAACTTGTTTTTCGTAAATGCGAACTCCGCATCCAGCAAAAGTACTCTTTACTTCGAGCTTACAGCAATATACGCCAAAAAAAAAGTCGACATAATATGAAGTTGCAAACTTGTTTCACATCTTAAATGAAGCCAAAATCCAAATTTGCATGCCCTGGTAACAATTATAATCGCGTGTAATTGATTCACTATCAAACTATCAATCTGGACGAACTTATTCGAATGCACGCACCCGAAAGCACAAAATTGCGCGAGTTGGCCACAGAAAAATCGCTGTAAAATGCAGTCGGGCAAAATTGGGCACCCGATATCTTCAGGGCAGTAGTCACAGAAGACTAGTGAACAATTTTCCCAAAGACGGAACTCTGGCAAGTATGGCCTTTTTTTTTAAGTCTATCGAAAGTTCAAAAAGTGTGATAAAAACAGTGCTTCAAGTGAGTGCCTATGAAAAGACAACAACAACAACCAACTTTTTTTTTATATTTAATTATTTACTAAAAATGCCTTCTTTTGCGATGCTGGTGCAAAAAGTTTCAATTAATTTGCTCCTTTCTGTATTTTAAAACTTCAGCTTTGCCGAAAAAGTGCAAATTGCTGATATTATTTCACACTCTCAACTTGCTCAACTCAACTTTGCTCAACTTTGACGGACTCTACAAGCAAAACTATTTGTCCAATTCAGTTAAGGTTTTGGGATTTCTTAGGTCCAAGCATTTATCTATGGGACAAGTATAACTGTTTCCCCCAAATCGAATATGACAAAATTTACTTTTGCAACCTGCGTCGGCAAAATCAGCCACTGTGCGTCGTTTGCACGTATGTGTGGGAGTCTGTGTCGTTGAATATGTTTCACATGAAGTAAATGACAGCAAAGCCATTAAATGCTTTGTGGACATTAGCTGAAAAGCCTTTAAGACGCTCGTCCAATCAAAGTGCTTTATTGTTGTGTGTATTCAATTATTAAGAATTCATACGAATTCATGTCTGTAAGCGAGTGAACTGGTGAATGGGAGCTGCTGAAATGAATGAATTGAAATGTGTAGAGTCGAGTGTGCAATTTCGATTATCTATTAATTGCTGGAATTGCTAAACAAATTCACTTTTATCAAAATAAATCAAGTTTTGAACAATTTATGTGTTTATTAAGTTTAGAAATTAGAAATGTTTTTTTGCTATCTTTTGCTATCTGAGAAATCGACCGGAAAACTTTTTGAGGAATAATTCAATGCAATTATCAACTGTCATTTGCCATTAAACATTGTTTACAGCAATTTTGGCACATCGTTTAATTAATTTTGTGTGTAGGGAAGTGGAAATGTGACTGGTTCATTTATAAATACTTCAGATAGTAAATTGCCAACACTATGCTTAATGCCTTGAATTGGTTGCGTCAATTGGTTGATGTTTTGTTAAGGCAGGTTCTCACCTTGTGGAAAAAAAACAACAAAACTTGACTTTTCGTGTAGATATATGTTTCAAAAATGTGCTCCAGAAATTTCAGATCAAAATCTGAAAAATTACAAAAGTTACAGGCCGTTACATAGAGCAGTGTAGAGCGCGCGTTTTTCTCAGAACCACATTTTCGGACCTTACGGAAGTGATTGAAGGCGCTGGAATGAACCAATCCTCACCAAATTTTTTCCAAATGTTCCTTACTGTTTTTTCTAATAAACGAACTACGATCAGCCAAAAATATTGAAAATTGTTTATTTAAAAAAATAACTAGTGAACAAAAAAATTCGAAAATCGTAATTTTTGTTTCAAAACCTCATAACTTTTGTAATTTCGATTTTTTGTTCATGATCTTAGTTCATTCAATAGATAATACGGTACACATTAACACCTCCTCGCCGACATGCCGCCACTGATGGACGCCCCCTCCCCCCCTTTCTTGATTCATTCAATTTGAAAAATTGTATTCTCTAAATAAATGTGTGTTCATATCCAGAAACAATTTTCAGCGTTGTATCTTTAACCGTTTTCTTTTTCGGATCCACAAGGTGAGAACCTGCATTAATTGAATCCTTTAGGTTTTTTGTTCCTATATGCTTTGTGGACGTCTGGATCCTCTATGATACTAAGAAAATGCTTTTGTGATGGTTCTGAGAATAGTTTAAAGTTTTAGGAATAATACAAAATTTCATAAATTGAATATTTAAGTTTAAAAAAATAAGTTACACAAGTTTTTTGAATATTATATCTTCACATAGTAAAGAAAGAAGATGCAGAAAAAATAAGAGAAATTTTTAATTTGACTTTTTACTTCAATTCAGCTACATTTGAAAAATAATTTTTAAATATTTTTTAAAATTATTTTGAAATAGTTTTTAAAATAATTTTTAAATAATTTTTAAAGTATTTTTAAATAATTTTTAAATAATTTTTAAGTAATTTTTAAAATAATTTTTAAAATAATTTTTAAATAATTTTTAAATAATTTTTAATTAATGTTTAAAAAATGTTTAAAATAATCTATAATAATTTATATCTTCATGTCGTAAACAAAGAAGAAGCACAAAAAAGAAAATTTTAAATTTGGCTTTTTATTTAAATTTAGATAAATTTTTAATTAAATTTTTAAATAATTTATATCTTTAAATAGTAAAGAAAGACAAACAAAAAATCAGAGGAATTTTTAATTTGACTTTACTTCAATTCAGATAAACTTTTTGAATAAGTGTGTTCAATAATTCCTTAAATAATTTATATTTTTACATAGGAAGGAAACAAGAAGCATAAAAAAGATACATCTTTGTTTGACTTTTTACTTCAATTCAATTCAACTTCATTGAATTTTTAATAAATTTTTTTTAAAAATTTTTGAATAAATTTTCAAATACTTTTTTAAGTTATT
Source organism: Melieria omissa (assembly GCA_963971225.1). NCBI lineage: Eukaryota > Metazoa > Arthropoda > Insecta > Diptera > Ulidiidae > Melieria > Melieria omissa. The sequence continues at coordinate 77,965,659 of OZ020268.1, read as the reverse complement.
TTTTAAATATATTTTATACCATTACATAGTAACGTTATTTGACGTTTTACTTCAATTCGGATTAATTATTTTACAATACATTTTTGAATAATTTTTCAAATATTTTTTCAAATCATTTTTCAAATCATTTTTTAAATAATTTTTTAAATAATTTTTAAATAATTTATATCTTTACATAGTAAAGAAAGAAGAAGCAGAAAAATAAGAGACATTTTAAATTTGACGTTTTTAATTTGACTTTACTTCAATTCAGATACATTTTAAAAATAAGTGTTTCCAATAATGCTTCACATAGCAAGGAAACAAGAAGCAGAAAAAACAAGATACATTTTTGTTTGACTTTTTACTTCAATTCAGTTGAATTTTTAACCCTAATCCGTCGTTCGGGTGATTTTTCACCCATTTTCAACTTTGAGATGCTATAACTTTCTTATATATTTGTCAAAATGATTAAGGTTTCTTGTATTTGTAGCAAACCAATATAAGTTTTAGAATTTATCTACAACATATTGATTATTTGATTATAACGGTGATTACAAAAAAAGTTACGTGGGCGACGTTCGGGTGATATTTCACCCATATACAAATTGTATGGAAATTCAACGCAACACATACAGAAAACGCCATAAAATTACGTCACTGGATTGAAAGTTTTGAACTGCTTTTATAGGCAAAACCTTTTTATGGATCAATGGGCCTCTTGAACTCAAAGGAAAAGTAGGAGCCAATTATTTTATTTCAACTAAAGTTGGTATAACTCGTTATGCTTGAAGTCGTGTGCCAGTAATAAAAGATGCTAATGAAGACCAATGTTAAAGATAGTAACTGACAAAACTAATGTTGAAGGTTTGGGCTTTTTTGGCAGTGCATGGATCAGCGTTGGTGATATTCAGGCATAGTTTGGTATTTCAATTTTGAGTGGTGTTTATAAGTCGAATGGGTAATCTCTTGATAATCTGTAGAGTTACACAACAGGCAGACCAATTTTTCGTTCTATCGGTGACAAAACCATTCGCCAAGAATGTAACGATTGTAATCAAGAATGAAGCTCGTTAACACCCATAAGAGATATATGAAAAAAATGAGTTTAGCTACAACTGCTATGTACGTCCTATGAAAAGGACACTAAGTTAACAAGAAGAAGATTTGAGCACTTTTTATCATAACCAGGATATGTGGGTGACAAAAAATTACCCGAAATTACATCGTTTACAATAAATCAAAAGCAGTAGT